>BGPR01040012.1:0-14109 GCA_013235015.1 Araneus ventricosus | reverse complement strand
GTATCTATTCATAGACCATTTTTGCACAAATAGATGGGCATATTTATAGATCAATATATAATATACACATGGGTATAGTTATTTTAATGTATCCAATTTATGCAAATCAGTTACGCTTTTTTCGTTTCTTTCTGATTTTTGTGTGATTCGCTTTAAAATGCCCCTCTTTGTAAATTCGTGTAAGTTATCTCGTTTAAATAAAGATTAAATCGAGTGATTAGGATGTATACTTTCTAAAGCTTTCATAAGATGACAATTATTATTGAAGTATTTGAAAGTATTTCTCGTGAAGAATATTGCAGCGATAGAGTAACATTTAATTGCGTGAATTTATAAAAAGATGCGTTACATGCCTCTAAGAATTCTCATGATTTTTATCTAGGAAAAGACACATGTTTAATCGATTGGATGTAACCTTTTCCTAAAATTGGAAAAAACCACTTCCAATAATATTTTGAAAAAAAAAACATTCTGGAAATAATATTTTATAGAAAGATATGAAAAGCTTATTGAATCTTGGTCATGATTAGTGAATGATATAATGATTGAAAATTTAGTGAAGTATAAGTCATAATTAACTTTCGGTCAGACGTGACTCATCTGTGAGATTAAAAGGTAAACTTTTGTTTAGGCTTAAAGGAAACCTTATCAAACTGAAATATTCGGTCATACAAAGCTATATTTGCGTTTTTAAATAACTTTTTTGCATTTCCTTGCAATTTCAACTTGCAAAATTCAGGAGGGAGTTGAAGTTTTTCTTTTCCCGTAGGTTTCCTTATCGATGACAGCTGTCGTTGAAATAATTTGACATTCTTGAAACAATATATTCGAAATAATGACCAATATTAATAATCAGGCGCTGGGACACATGTATATGAGCTTCTGTAGATATATGAAAAGAAATAATGAGAAAAATTTGGGAAATTAAAACGTGAAAAATACAAACGTAATCGGGAGCAACTTATCTACCAGATTAACGTTTGCCTCACGTACATCAAAAGAACACTAGAATGAAAACCACGATACCCTACTGTGAGTTGTTGGGAGCCAGGAATCTACTAGAGGTCTCACACCTTTCTCGGTAAAATCCGCACTCAAACACAAAAAATATGGGCGTATCTCACAGATTAGATGTGCCCGACGGAAGGTTAAAGCACTTTTAAGAAAATAATTGCAGATAAATAAATGTTAATAGTATATCTTTGTGGGAGATGAAACCTAATATTGGGTTGTTGTACTTACACCGGCTACGCAAAGAGGGCTATAAACTTTTCTTTGATTTCAAATATTAAATTGTACTTAAATTAATTCGAAATGCCTTTCTTACTGCATTGACTAGCTATAAATTAAAACCTGCAATTTATTTGGTATTCTAGCGTGTTTTTTCAGCACAAAATAAATTGGTGTGCTTCACACACTGCGTGCCCACTCGTGCGTGTCTGTTTCATGCGGGCCTCGCAGGTTAAACCCTAATATTATTAAAATGCAATCCAATCCCAATTCATTCCAGAAATGCCAATTTTCAGAGATAGTAAACAATAAATGAGCTATAAAAGCACTCAAAACTACATCAGAAATTAAGAAACACAACGCCAGCATAATAAACTACCCAACAATCATATTCTCTTGTACGAAACCAAGTTATTTTTCCACAGCCCTAATTCAACAATAATCGCCAACTGGAACTTCACACAACATGAATCGCATGCATTGCTATTACGCGAACTGCGAACAGATTAATTTCGAAACAACTTTCTTCTCTTGTTAGCAGACTGAATCTTGGCGATAAAAAGTTGTTAGGAAAGCAGCAGCCAGTAATTAGTTGCTGCAGTTAAGAGACTATTTTGCATGCTTGGTCGGGAGGGAAGACGTGCAACTGAAGATTAATGGTTTGGAAAACAATGGTGGGTGCACAAATATCTCGAGCAATTTGTCTTCAGAAAGACCGGAGGAAAAAAAAAGAGAAATGTTGCCAAGGTTGAATGTTTAATTTAAAAGAAAAAAAATGCCTAAGAAATAAATCTTTAGAATTTTAAACAGTTGTTATCTTCTAATCAATGGGGGCGGGGGGAGCACGGATAAAAAAATTCGCAGTCTGCTTTTGGTGATAACAATACTTAAATAAATTTTTTGGAGTACTCTTTCAGATTCCTTATCTTATTGTTATATTTAAGTTATATGAATTGCAGATATTAATTAAATTTTTCTGTGCAACCTCAGGTTTCTTACAAATTATAGGTTTGAAGTATGAATAAATTTAATATTCTAAACTGAAAACTCTGCAGTGTACAATATAATCCTTAAATAAAATTAACATGAATGAAATGAATATTCAACTCTCTCAACGGATTATGAAGCTTGAAAATCATTAAACGGTATCTGAAGACAATTCAATTTATTCATTGGAAAGCAGAGACACAGTAGCAAATACATTTGCTCTAGTTTTTAATTTGACGTCACAACTTCTATAGATTTATGACTATCCACAAACCAAGACTAATTTTGTGCTTTGTCATCATAAACTCTATAGCTACATGACGATCCACAAACGAAGACTAATTTTGTGATTTGTCATCATAACCTCTGTAGCTTTATGACGATCCACAAACTAAGACTAATTTTGAATAGCCAACATAAATATCTAATTTTCTACTAAATGCTTTATTCAATTTTTTTTAATTTAAAGAACACTTATTTTACTAACTTACCTAGCTCAGTAAACAGTACCATACTGTTTACTGAGCAAATTCTGGGTTGCTTTTGGAATCTGATAATCTTCTATTGCCAGAAACAAAAAGAGTTATTTAAAGAGAGCTGAATAATTTATTCATTTCAAGGATTTTCTCAACAACTTCAATTAATTTCACGCGCAGAATATATTCAATATCATCTTTCAAATACGTAGTATTACATTAATATGTAATTCTGCATAGTGCGTTAATATCAGATGAAATCCCCCTTGCTTCTCTTGAAACCCCATTGTCCATAAGTACAATAAGACGGAGATATGATTTAAACATTCTTCTCTATCTTCTAATTTTTAAAAACAATCTTTTTATTCCGAATCACCTTATGAATATTGGAGCATTCCACCTGCTTTTGTGTTTACCAGTAAGTGAATGATAATTGAAAAAAATGAAATTAACGATATCATCAAGCTTTATCGCTTGATCTTATTTTTTGGCGGAAGTTCATACGTTCTTGTTTGTTGAAGCATAGCCAAACATTGGAAAAGAATTTCCCTGATAAAAGGTTTGAATATGAGAATGCGACAAATATTATCGAGAATTATTCAAGATGATACCATTATTCCAGTACCCTACTGAGATCGAAATTTCACTTTCTAATGAGGAAATGTGATTATTCTCTATGGGAGGGAACGTCATGAAATTCCAGTTTACCTGGGAATTTTATATTATGTATATATGTCAATCTGATAAACCTGATTAAACACCACCATTATTCAATGTTTTTAGACTTCATTAATTTATGAAGAACAAAGCTCAAAATAGAAAGAAAGTATTCAGTGCTGATCTTACAGTAAAATATCATAAGAGACAGACAATTTGTTTCCATTAGTCGGAAGATAAAGTTATTATTACAAACTTTTATTTTATTCGAGTTTCTTCATGTTTGTAAAGACGGAATTTAGTAATCGAATTTTCACTTGATTCCTAATGTGCAAAAGTTTCGGAATTTTGTGCACTAATGTTTTCTATATATCAATGCACTATTTCAATATCTTCAGATCATAATTATAAGTTAATCGATTAAGGGCCCAAACAAATGCCAAAATATCAATTTTCATTTTATTAGCTTATTTCGTAGCTCTTATCTTTCTAGTTATTGTATAAAAATTTGAAATTTCTACCCTTAATATTTCAGAAGTTATTTATAATTTTATTCACGAAGACAAATGGAAAACATACACAAATGACAAATTTAAATGACTTTTTCTCCATATGAGACTTTTCTTCACGTTCATGTTTTCAAAATGATAAGGATTTTTTTTATTTTTAAGATAGAGCTTTCAAATTTTTTGCACTTACTTATCGTTATGCATGTGATAAAACTGTGCATGCAATAAGCAATGAGTTGCTGAGTTTTTTTATATACAAGATATTAACTGAGCCACTGCTCAATTTCCTCATTCTTTATCACATAGCACAGTAAAAAATCAATATTTAAGCAAATATTACATACACCTTCAAATCCATGCACAGTTTTGTGTAATATATTCCAGTGAATCTACAAATATAATATGAAACAAAAATATTCAAATTTGAAAAAGTAGTAGAGAATTTAAAAAGTAGAATTTTTCTGTAAAAAATTTGAATTTCAACTAAAACAGCAGATCAAAATGAATTTTTTCTCTTAAAGATGTCTTTATATTATCATTAAGTTTTAATACTATAAAAACATTTTCATTAATACTTGAAATTTTAAAAAATGTTGGAAGGCAATGTGTCCCCATAATTTAACCTTCGATTGGGCGCAATACAAATGATACCACGATCGGGTGCAACTCATCTGTGAGATTAAAAGCTAAATTTTTGCTTAGGCTTAAGGCTTATCTTGACAAACTGAACTATTCGGTCATACAAAGCTACATTTGCGTTTTTAAATAACTTTTTGTAATTCCTTGCAATTTCAACTAACAAAATGTCCTGGAATTCAGGAGGGAGTTGACGTTTGATTTCATGTAAACTTCCTTAGAAGTGACTGATGTTGATGAGAGCCTGAAATAATTCGACATTTTTGAAACAAAATATTGGAAACAACGATCAATATTATTGAATTAGGGCAGGTATATGAACTTATGCAGGTATATAAAAACAAATATTAAGAACAATTTTGGAAATCAAACATGAAAACGTCATCGGGCGCAATTCATCTACCAGATTAACGTGCCCTCACGCACCCCATCAGAGCACTGGAGGAAAAACCACGATACCCTTGTGTGAGTGACAGGGAGCCAGGAAGTTATTAGAGGTTCCACACCTTTCTTTAGTACAATAATAAAATTGTGTTTTTAATAATTTTTTAAAATTATTTTCTTATTCCTGTTCCTATTAGATATTTCTCGATTTTATCTTTAATTTATTCTTATAAAAAGAAACAATTCATAAATTCAATTTTATGAAAACCCATGCGTGCTGGACATAGAATATGTCATCGAAAATAACTTGATTTTTATTATTTCTCCTTATTTTTTAATTTTTTTTCTTTGTGAAATATAGTTCACGTGTCAGAAAATGCAAGATTTTATTTGCATAGCCTAGGAATTTTGATGAATTTTATTTTTCGTTTATAAAAAAAACCTTACAATTTTCTAATAAATTTAATAATTTGGTTTTTATGCGCAGAAAAATAAATTGACACTTTTGCTTTGTTTACTAAAGCACATAAATCTTGCAAAAAATGACTTTCAAAATATTACATTTTAAGTGTGAACTAAAATAATTTTAACACACAAAAATATTCTTTTAAAGAAAGAAAAATTATTTAAATATTAAATTACCTTCCTTTATGTGACTAATCATATCATCATTATGAAAATATATGCTACGAAAAATGGAAACTTTTGACATTTTTTCGAAATTCATTGGTGTTTCTTCTTGGATAAAAATTAGCCATTTGAAGTTTTTTCATTCTTATGGAGAAACAAGGTCTTACGTTTCTGAAAAATAGCAAAATGACATTTATTTTAGTATGATATTGATGACGCATGTTGCTTTTGATCCTTTTATATATGAATCTGGTATGTAGGTTTTTCTAGTCTTTTACGACTAAAGTAACATAGAACTGCTTTGAAAGGATTTTTACTTTTTCATCAAGTAATTCAGAGCCTTCCAAGTAAAGATTTATCATTGTCCTATATCTTGGACTGTATTTATACATCATGGCTACAGCTATATTAAATTCTACAAATATACATGAAAGACAACATAAAAATTATTTTAATAAAAAAAATTATCATTTATGTTGATTTTTCTGGTCTTTTACGACTAAAGTAGCATAGAACTGCTTTAGAAGGATTTTTACTTTCTCACCAGGTAATGCAGAGCTTTCCAAGTAAAGATTTATCATTGGCCTATATCTTCGACTGCGTTTATACATCATAACTACAGCAAGATTAAATTCTACAAATAGATATGAAAGACAACATAAAGATTATTTTAATAAAAAAAATCTTTATCATTTAGCCCAGTTTTGTGAAACGTAGAAAACACTGGCGATATCAGTTGTCCAATACACAAGAAAGAAAGAGTCGATTATTAGTCTCTAATTTGTGTGGGTGTCTGTGTTTTAGAAATTTTAAACCTTTATCCCTTCAACTATCTTGTTTTCACTAGTGTCGAATCAAATAGCTCCGTCTGTTTTAGAAATGTGTTGTTTTACTGATTGAACTATCGGTCCATATATCACACGTGACTTTTAAGTATTACGCGCCATTTTTGCATCAAATCATAACGCCTATGAATAACTTAATTTTAGATTATGAATTTAAAACTACAACAATTTGAAGAACGAACCACTCTCGGGCACCGTAGTTAAACGATTAAAGTTGAAAAGGATTGTGTTATTATAACTAAAACATCAAACTTTATTTCTTAAGATTTTATTTTCTCGTTTCTTTCACCTCTTTTTCTCTTATTACTCTCATAGAAATACTTGTAGACATCAATATTTAATTAATTATTTGAATATATTTTAGCATTGATCGTGTTTTGAAAAATAAACTATAAGGCATTATAAATTATTTTATTTTTAACCGACAATTATATTAATTATGGTAAAATTTCACCAAAAAATTTTTGAAGTAATTTAAATATTGTTAGCGACAAGTATTCTCACCATAGCAACGCAGCGTATTTAAACTCATTGATAGAAGTTATGAAAGCTTTTGAAACAAAAACTTTTATGTATTCTTTAAAGCATAAAATATCTGCGTTGTATACGACGAAGTGTGAGACTTCATTGAATCTCAGATTGCATGTATGGCTGAAAAAGAACACGCAACTGGTTTATCCATTAAACTGGATTCAGACTTATTATATTTTGAGACATTAAGAATTCGTATGTTTTAAGTTTTAATGGTTTGTTTGAACATCGATGTCCTTGAGTTCCTTTCAATTTAGTTATCACTTAGTAGATATTCTGAAGATCAGAACCGCATAAAAAATATAGAAGATCATCAAGAGTGGACGAACAGTGAATCACATATTTACATTTCATTTCACATGAATTTTTAAATGAATAATAATTATGTTTTTTTAGGATTTATACATCTATTGACTCATTCATTTTTCGTCCCTTTCTGAATTCGCAAGAGATATTTCTTAAAACGCATATAGTTAATGATAAACATTCACACCTTCTAAAAAAACACATTAAAGTTAAAATTCTTAGAAGATTTTATTTTAATTTTTGAGATATAAAGACTGTTTAAAGAGGAAAGACTTAATAATTCTCGAACATCATTATGTAACCACAAAAATTTCCTCTTCTAATACAAAGGGGCGTTGCTTCAAAATGACTTCATAACTTAACGATGTGGACTGTTCACTGGGCGATGCTTATATTTGTAGAAGAAAAATGGATTCATTCGGAATTTTGTAAGCTAGGGATCAAAATATAAATTTCTATATCTAAAATTATTATGATTTACTATGATATTTATTATTTTAATTTATTATGGTACAGGGACTTTCAAGGATCAATCCAGAGTATAGATGTTCACGCTATTCTGATGAATTATCTGGTATATCTTCTAATTTTTAGTATGTTTAAAACCCTCCGAGCAGCGTAAACGTCTTTTTCTGTTTTTCATGTTCAGTTCAAGAGCAGTTAGCTCGTAGTTATATGTATATTTTCTTAAACAACCATGGATGAAGTGTTCTTAAGATTTCAAAGATATAATTAAATACAAAAAAGATTGATTCATTTCCTTTAGAAGCTAAGTTTTCTAACCTGATAGCGAGAAGTGGAAAATAATGGGTACTCAGAGGGTTTAAAAAATGGAGTCTAGCAAGCAATGTAACTTATGAATGTGATTCAAAATTGTTACATAAAAAATAATCAGACTGTTATTTTTGTTTTACTTTTTATCAAATGTCTCGCATTACCAGGTTGTATGAAATTTAATTTTCACGTTTGTTTTAAAACGACCCTATTATCATCATTTATTATATCCGTCATTACGTATTAAGCCAACTTCTATAGTTAATTTAATTTTATTTTTTAAATAAAATATTTTCACGTTCAATACAAAAAAAAATATTAAGACGTTTAGTTCATTTGCAATATAATTTATTCCTTGGAATCTCTTCATTTTTTAAAAATTGTCAATGATTAATCTTACTGAATTTTTAACAATCCTAGTTTAGTCGGCTCAATCATACTTCTTTTTCTTTACCGTTGAAGGGATTTGCTTTGGATTAAGTTACGCAATTTTAATTCTTAATTTTAAAAATAAATTTTTCATACTGGCAGGATTTTCGGATTCTTTTTTCTCGGAAAAACGATATTTGGTGTCGAATATATATTGTTCATGAGCTTTCTTTCGACTACAAATTATTGCACAGTTTGTACTTAGAAATAGAATTTCCATGTCCGTATAAAATGTTATTATTTGAAAGTGGTTTTTATTTCAAGCTTTATTTAAGTTTTTTTTATTTGCAAGAATCATTTATTTTTATACAAAAAGAATTTACTGCTTATTTTCAGAACTTTTCAATTTAAGCTAACTTTCTAAGAGAACTTGTAAAAAGTGAAATACAGAATTTTATTCAGTATCACATTTTAATTTATTAGTAAACTTTTGAAATAATTTCACACTATATCAGCAATGGTATGATATGATTCTTGTATTCTTTTTGAGAAATCCGATATTAATAATACGACACTCATTTAATGAAACATCTAAATAAAATAATGGAGAATATTTTCTGTAAAAGAAGAGGAATATTTATAACAGGAAGATAAACAATTTAAGAATAATTTATTACTTTCAATGCCTCAGACATCAATAAGATACAAATACTACAGGAAGAAGAATTGTAAATTAATTTATTAAGTAATTTCGCATATTTTATTCACGTTATTACAGAAATCCTTCGAAACATCCATCAGGAATATTGCAAGAACCATGCGCATGTGGCTACAGCCAATAGATAGTTCCTCAAAATTTACTGAACATTCTTTAATCAACGTAAGTAATTAATTGTTTACAATTATTTACCGTTTTATGATTTAACCAAATGAGATAAATAAGGCACCTTTACTACATTCAAGAATATTTACTCATTTGAAGGACGTGACGATCATTTAAAAAATTTATGTCACTTTCTACAATCTTTAATGTAGAAAGTGACATGTGTAATGTCGATATGAAAGTATATGCAGTGTTACTCAAAATTGAAATAATTATAATGGTCTTATTATTTATAACTATGTTTTCAAAACTGTATAGCTTTACCAATATACTATATTTCCAATTGCATTCGACCTATGAAAATATATACATAAAATTATTCATAAGTCAGAAAGTCAGAACTATTATTTTTCCAGAATTGAAAATCTATAAAATCGAAAGAAAAAAATCATGATTTTTTTTTTATAAAAATATCATTAAATTTTTTTGGAACGCTCTTTCTACTATTTCTTTCTTCCTTTCCATTTACTCATGTTTTTATCAGAAACATTAGAAAAGCAACTTTCCTGTAATGTAAAAACTACAGTTTCCCCATTGAACTCTTCCTAAAAATTTTCAGTATTCCATTTTTACCAATAATTTCACAACATACCCCGGATTACATTCCCGAGATTTCGAATTCGATGTTCATAGGCTGCGTTTCATCCACTGACATCCGTTGTCAATGGATACGAAACCCAAGGCAAACCTTACTTAAGATGTAAGGTCACGTCGAAAGAAGACAGAGAGGGAGAAAAATAAATGAAAAGATAAAAAAGAAACACCAAATTACAAAGGCCGATGCAAGAAAAAATAATAGTGTTCAAACCGTCTCATTAAAAGCGGAAAATCCAAATTCGATTCATCCGCCTTGTATCAGCGAAGATTGGTTAAGGACAGCTACAACAGCGAGATTAAAACTGGCCCATTGTTTGAAGAGAGAGAGCAGAACAAGAACCTGAGGAGAAAGTCTCGAGTAAAACAAAAACACGTGAGACGAAAAGGAAAATACAAACAGCAGGCGGAGGGATGACCGCCAGGCCGGTCCTCCCTAGCTCACGTGACCCAGAGATCAGCCAGTGCATCGACACCAGACTTGCGGAACCGGCTCTTAAACCAAAGCAGTCTCATCGCTTTATTCATAGCACCTCTCACTCTCTCTCAGTCCATCTGCATCCAACGGTAGCGAGTGGTCGTGTTTCCAGATTACCTCTCCTGCCTGCATCACTAACCCATTTCGGACGATGAAGCCTCTGCTCGCTGCGGTAGTGGCTCTCCTGTTGATGGTGCACTTCGAAACACACGATGCTGCGCCTCAACCATTACCGCTTTTAAACACTACGGACACTGATGATTTGATTGAAACGTCCTCCACAACCGATGTCAACAAAGATAATGAAGACAGACCGAAGTCCACGACGTTGGAGAGTTTGATTGATGGTGTTCCAACTGAAGCTTCATCCGGAAATGCATCTGAAAAAACCGCTGGTGAAGATTCTAAGGAAGTTGTTGACACCACGTTTGGTGGAAGTGATGTTGTAGAGAGCAGGTCTGATTCTAATGAACCGTCAGAGAAAATTGCTGATGAAACGACAATTTCTGAGGTTAACAAAGATGATGCAAAGTTTGCGACAAGTGGTAATGAAGCTGCGGTTGGATCAACAACAGGAATTTCAACTACTGAAGCTAAAGTTTTTAGTGATGACCCGAAACCTTTGGTAGAAAATAGTGAAGAGATTGTGAAGAATGATGAAATTCCTGAAGTTATAATGGTATCTAGATATGTTCCTCCTCTTGATCCTATGAAACACATGCTTATGATGGCTGAAGTAAGGAAACAGCAGGAGCTCAGTGCGAGCACTACTGAAGCATCATCAACAAACCCACCAACAACTACTAAATTATCATCAACAAATCCACCAGCAACTACTGAAATATCATCAACAAATCCATCAGAAACTACTGAAGTATCATCAACAAATCCACCAACAACTACTGAAGAAATTCCTGTTGCCGAGAAAGTTTTTCCTGAAGAAGTAGAAAAACATGCTGCTGAATCTTTTGATGTAGAAAAAATAGCAGTTTCTACAGTAGATCCTACAACTTCTAGTCCAAATAATCCTACTGTAGTAGTTAAATATGCTGATGACATTATTTCTTCCGAAGCAGATATTATTAGCACCAGCGAATCCTCTCAAACTACTGAAAAGAATAAGGTAACAGAATCATCTTCCACTGCACTTATAACTGAAAGTACTCCAATTGATGTATCTTCTAGTCATACGCTAGATATGAATCACGAAAGTTCAGTTTTGATACACAGCTCCGAATTATTTTCAGGAAAGAATGAGTCTTCTATTGTAGAAAATTCTACGAATCTCAATGAAACCTTCTACAGCGATTCAACTGAACAGGCTCAAACATACTCTCCTACAGAACTAACAGATTTAGTCTCATCAACTGAAACCTATACTACAGATTCTCCTCATTCCTCAACTGATATTAAGAGCGAAGAGTCAATGGAGGAAGCTAGTTTAGTAAGAAGTGATGATGAAATTGATTCAGTGGAAATTTCTGAAGCTGAAGAAAGTTCGTCACTGCCAACGGAGCCAACTGAGATAGCTGATGTTTCAGATGAAAGACAGTCTGAAACATCTTTCAATGAAGCACCATCAACACCAGTTTTTAATTCAGATTCAGAAGTATTAACTACTACTAAACCAGAAGTCGAAACGGAAGTAGTAAATGAAAAATTATTAGCATCTGAAGATGAGGCTGCAAAGAATGTTACCTTAGAGGAATCAGAATTTAAAGAAGAGCCTTCTTCCTTTAATACATCTGAAATTATTGAAGGCGAAAATCTCACCGATTCCCCTGTGGAAATTGCTGAAAGTAGAGATTCTGATTCTTCAAGTTCGGTAGTTGATCTGGAAACAACGACTCAAAATATTTTAACAACACTGAGAGACATAGTGTTTGGCTTTTCCACAGCTACTCCTGAAAAAGATATTGATAGTCCAAAATCTGAATCAACTGATTTGAATTTAACTAGTTCTGAAAGTGAAATCCCTTCTGAACCTGTAATGGATTCAGAAAGTAATGATAATGCTGAAATAAGATCAGAATCTGAACTACCCGTTGACAACCCAACATCCGACATTATGAAAGTAGAATTAGAAGTATCCAGTATCGATAGCATATCTACAGAAGTTCCATCTGCTGTGTTTTCTACAGTTCCAGATGAGGAAACAAAATCAGACTTGAAAGACGATAGCTCTACAACTATCTCCAACGAGGAGGCATTGAAATATTCACCTGAAAAAGAACAAGAATTTTCTAACAACACTGATGAAAAAGATAGTATTTTATTTGAGGACTTCACCGAAACAACTTCTGTTCCAGAAATTTTAAGTACTGTAGAAACTCCTTTAAAATCTGAATTATTAGAATCATCCGATCCTGTTACTGCATCAGAAGTTTCTAGTGATGTACCAACAAAGGACGATTTCAAACCTGAAGAAAACCAAACAGTGAAGTTAGATACAAAGGACCGTTATGTAAGCGGCAACAACTCGGACATGGTCGCTGCAGTGCAGTTCCTGCATTATCATGACAAAGCAAGTTCGGAACAATGCTTCAAGCTGGTAGATGCTCACTGGAAGTACGCTACAAACCTCACCGACGACAACAAGAAAAAGCAGGTAAATGTTTTACAATTTCTTTGATCCATTCTATTCTATTGATGTTTCTATGAATATATAAAATGTTCGAACCATCATAAAGATTTCATTGATGAAAAAGTGTTTTTAAAAGCATAGATAGGCTTTAAATTGGCTTTTAAATGATTTAAGTGAGAAATCGGTAAATAATTTCTGATGTTCAATTATATATACATAATATTCGTTAAAATCAAATTATTTAGATTTTGTAATTATGAATAACGTACATTTTTCTAAGTTGGAAGTGCTTAATAATAAAACCGGCTAAATTGTAATCGGTTGAATTTAATAAAGCAAGCTTCGCAATGAAATATTTTTAGGCCCTTTTGTATGTACTATGGTATCATTCTTGCTTTGCATTAAACCAAGCACCAATTTATGTTGATACGTTTTAGAGACTTCACTAATATTCCGCGTTTCTCATATTATAATGAATAACATCTATGTTTTATATGAATATACCTATAGTAATTTCAAGAAATTAATGTACCTTCCTAAATTGCTTATTTCTTTATAATTTGGTATATTTCAGTTAAAAATCCGCCAAATTCATAGAGTGTGTTTATTTTTATATTGACAGTGCTCTCAGCTTTTTGATAATTTTTTTTAAATTTAAAGTCAGTTTATTAACAAGTTAATTGAAATTTACAAAAGAAAAATCTTATTTCTATTAGCACTCTATATGAATTTGGTAGAAAACTCTTAATTAATTGAATTTGGTGGAAATCCTTGACTGGCAACTATGTCCTTTTTGTGGAAGGAAATGAGGTAGCATTCAAATATATAAGATCAATTTCATATTTTCAATTTACTTAAATAGAGTTGTTATTTTCTTCAAAAAATTATTTACTTTGAAAGTAGTAAACTGAAAATGAATTACAATGACGACCAGATCAGTTTAATTTATATTTCATACATTTGACGCTTGGTAAATTATATGCTTTTTTGTGTTAATGAAAAATGATTTTACAAAGCAAACATGATATTGCATGAAAACATGAATTACTCTTAGTATAAAACCGGAAGATCAAACGCCTACGTTTTAAACAATGGAGGTTAATTTTAAATAACGATTGCTGCGGCTCTCTAAGATAACATGTTTTTGTCTTTTTTCACAGCAGAAAGTATCATTTTCAAATTTAAATCAGTAATGAAAGAAATTGTCATTTTCAGATTTAAATCCGTAATGAAAGA
>BGPR01040011.1:4043-14109 GCA_013235015.1 Araneus ventricosus | reverse complement strand
GAGCGTATGAAGGAGATACTTATATTGTGCATCGCATTACTTACTTATATCGTTCTTTTATAAATTTAACCCATATTTCCTCATAGTCCGAAGCATAGTCGACTGTCCCAAAAATACGACGATGGTATAATCCTCTACTACTAAAAACCCAGTAGTTATTAATGGGAATAATCCTTTCTTTCTCTGTTACATTCCAAACATTTATATACTACAACTAACTCGGACACCTAACAGTCTGTTTGACAGGTGTCTATTATATGCTAGTCATGCAGGGGATTAATTACTCTCAAACAGATTATGAAGTCAGTTTGTATTTTGAAATTCAGTGAAGGAGACACAGTTTTTCTCCTTTTCATAAGTTCGAATTTTGTTTCCGTTTGAAAATAATTTCCATGTTAATTTTTTTTATACCATACAAATTTTTCACGTGACAGAAAACAGGTAAAGGTGCCAATGTCAATTATAACGAATTGTTTTCAGGCTTCAGTCTTATAATTCAAATTGTGAGGTAAGACTGCTTTACCATTGTTTATTTTAATGTATTTGTTCTCGAGGCACAGACAGCATGTAATGTGAATGTGTAATTGTTTATATTTTTCTAGCTTGTAAATTCCAGCTCTTCAAATTGCTTGTACGATAAAATTTTATTTTGTTAATAGATAATAAATCTATTTTTGATATAAAATTGGCTATTTTTGAGTCTGCCGTTACAATCTGGACAATTAATTGGCGGAAGCGATGGGATCAAATTTTCAATTAACCGCAGATTGAAATTCCTTTTCCGATTTGAAGAATTCGTGCTCAACTAAAGAGCGTAAAATTGTGAAATTTTCCTGGAGCGCCATCGATTTATCATTGAGTTGCAGATTCAAGATAGGATGATATCCAGCTCAAACAAAGAGCGTCAAATTTGTGGGAAAAAGATTTTCTGGAGCACCATCGATTTCTACATCACGGAGTTACAGAGTCAAGATAGGTAACAGAGTTAAAGTGTTTTTTTCGGATCAGTGCTTCCATATTTAAATGTTGTTATTTTATTATAATAGAAATTGTTTTAAATAGCATTGGCTAAAGTATATATTTGACCATCAGAGTTAAATATCAAGTAAGTTATTAAAATTTAAATTTGTCTATGAAAAATCAAAGAGTTCTTGGTGAGTATATTTCCGGTAAATGTCCATATCCAGGAAATAAGAATTTTCTTTATATTTTTCCAGCAGACCGCATAAATTTTTTAAAAATTGCCTTGGATAATTTTAACGGTTATCAGTTTGAATTCAAATAATCCGTTAGACTTCGTTTATTTTAAATAATTGTCTAGAAGAAGCTGAAAAAATTTCTTTGTTTTGTTTTTTCGGGTAGATCAGATATCTAGGAGATTTAAGATTTTTATTTCAGTAGACTTAAAAACTGTCTACTCTTTTATTTATTTTGAATTGTTTTTTACAAACTCAAAAGTTTGAATAAACCAGTAGGTGCGAAATTTTAAAACCTATGATCAAAGTAAGATATTCTGTAATAAACCGATGCACATAGTGCAGTGTATCTTCTTGAAGTGCTTTTTATATTGGTTCTTTTGACAGTTTGTAAAAGGATCATTAAGAATACAGGTATATTTTACTTTCATATTTTGTTTTGTCTTTAAATAATTTTTTTTGAAAAATGGCTTTTCTCGCTAAAGCGCAGAAAGTTGATCTTCTAAGTCTAGCCGCAGAGGTTGTTCTAGATGTAAGTCCAAATGCAGGCAGTCTTGAGTTGATTAAGTTTATTCCATCTGATTCTGACAATAAACAAGAGAACTTTAAAGATATTTTAAAGGCTGTGACTTCAGCTGGGAACCAAACGGAGAGGAGAGAGATCTTATAGCTAGAAAAGAGAAAAAAGAGAGAGAACTTGAGACTAAAGAAGGAGAGAGAGAACTTGCGGTTAAAGAAAGAGAAAAGGAGAGAGAAGTTGCAGCTAAAGAGAAAGAAAAAGAGAGAGAACTTGCGGTTAAAGAAAGAGAAAAGGAGAGAGAATTTGCTGCTAAAGAGAAAGAAAAAGAGGGAGAAAAGGAAAGAGATCGTGAACTGCTCTTAAAGTAGATGGAATTACAGACACAAGCGATGAGAATAGAGTCAACTACAGGAGAAAAGGTGAAGTCTTCGCCCGATGTACATCATCTGATACAAAAATTTCATCCGAAAGTAGTGGATATCAGTTTATATCTGACTCTATTCGAACGACAGATAAAGAGAGCAAAGGTTACTGAGGAAATGTGGGCCTCACATCTTATAGGTTTACTTCCAAACGACATGGCCCAGCTGATTGCTAGAGAGCCGGAAGAAGTGACTGAGGATTACGAACAGATAAAACAGATTTTGCTGAAACGGTATGAATTGTCAGCCGAAATGTTTAGTCAGATGTTCATTAAACACTCTAAGAATGCTGACGGAACTTGGAAAGGTTTTATGTATCAGATTAGAACTTATTTGCAAGAATGGATTAAAGGATTAGAAGTGGAAAGATTTGAGCAACTGTGCGATTTAATTAGCACCGATCAAATAAAATGTCGAGTTCCCACAGAAGTTAAGGAATATTTTATTGACGAATAGCCAAAATTTAAATTCCCGGAATTGCTTTCGGAAAAATTAGTTCAATATGAAAGTGTACGGAATGTGATGAAAAGGAAGACAAGTTTCCATGACCATAAAGACAAGTATTCCAGTTACAGAGGAAAGAATTCGGTACGTGTTAGAGGTGCGACAAAACAATCAAATAAGGGAAATTTTGAAAGTTTTAAAAACTCGGAAAATGACGAAGGTTTTGAGCGGAAGAAAGAATATAGATGTCATCATTGTTTTTCCACGGAAAAGTTTCGTTCAAACTCTCCGCAGCTGAAGCAATCAGGAAGTATCTCATCAGTAAATTGGGTAATCAGTATGCCAGATAATTACCTGCCGTCACCTTATACATTTATCGCAGACATAAATGGATTCAAAATGCCGATCCTTCGTGACACCGGAACTACAGCCGATATTCTGTTTAGAAGCAGAATAAGTCCAGAAATGCTCACGTGTGAACACATATGTGTTCAATAACCCTTTGATGAGGAACCTATCTGATTGCGTCAGGAAGAAATAGAATTAAAAGGCAAATTAGGTCAAGTTAAAACTAAAACTGCAGTTGTCTGTAGACAAGCGGATAAAGGAAGATATTTGTTGGGAAACCGTACGACAGCCTTCCTAGGAAAAGATAGTCTCTTATTTCCCCAATATGAATGTCCGTCAGACTAGAGCTCAGAAGCGACTGGCTAAGCAGCTAAAGGAAACAGGTCAGTTGCGAAATACCTTTTCCAAAGGAATCAAAACTAAAGAGGTAGAAAAATTCGGAATTTTCAAAGTATTGGCTAGTTTTCTATCGATGCAAAGAAATTCTGACATTACTGCAAGGACAAACGAAACAGTCAATCAGTTAAAAACAATAAAAGAGAAGAAAATATTTCAAAGTAGCAAATTTTATGAAGTCCAATCGCCTGCTACTAGTACATTGGCGAAATATGCGTTGGAAATTTTTTTTGAATTGAAATGAGATGGTAAAATCAAATACTCGACGATATAATGGCAAGCCAATTGTTGAAAGCAAGATGAAAATCTCTAAAACCAAAAGCTTGGTAAGACGAAACAAATATAGTTCTTCGGTAAATGCTATTGAAAAGTCTCATTTCTGGAACTCGGTCATTTCAGAAGAAAAGGGTAATGAAGCTTTAGATAGCATCTTGCAAGCAAACTTTCAAGAATCAGGAAATAAAGTATTGAGTATAAAGACAGAATTTGATGTCGATAAGAAATTCCTCGAAGATGTTGAATTTGGTTCTGAAACTGAAGAAGAAAGCCAAACGAGTTTTAGAGAAAATACACTAACTGTGGAGGATGAATTAATTCCTGATTATGAGATTCCTGTAAGTGCAAACAGATTAAACAGCAGTGCACAGAAGAAACTCAATATAAATTCTGTCTACAAGGAAATATCAAACGAAAGTCAATTGTTTTCAGTGAATAGAAAAAATGATGAATCTCAAATTGAAATGAGAATTGAGCATGAAGATATAGATGAAATATTGCAGCTAGACAAGGAAAATCTTCTCATTGAAGTTAAAACTTTGCCACATTCTTTGGTAAGCGATGTAGAAGATAATAGGAAAAAGTTTAAATTCCCAAACGGTCGAGAGTTTAGCTACCGAAAATATCGAGAGAAAGATTGATGAAAATTATCTCAGACAAGTTAAGACTCATAAAAAATCTGATCCTGTTAATGTAGAAGATAATTAATTTTTCCGATAGTCGCTGCTGTGAACATGAAGGTTGCGAAATCAGTGATCTTGAAAATTATATATTCAGTGCGGAGATGCGTATAAAGATGGATTCTAAAGATAGAAATACTGAAAGTAATGAAATTATGTATGAAGCTGTGGACACCTCAGAAACTCTTACAAATGAGAATGGAGCATCTAATGATGAGCCAAATGTTGCTGTTGAAATGTCAGCTTGTCAAATGAACTTAATGGGCCTGAATCACTCCCTAATTACGGTGAATCATCACATTCAACTCCAACGAAGAGTGAAACAAAGACAAATGCTAAATATAAAAAGAAACGCCTGCATTAAAACCATAAAATACATTAAGAAAAAGAAGAAACACAGTTAAGAAAAAAGTTGTATATTTTTCGTATGATTAAAAAAAGAATTTATCTCGAGATGATCAAAACATTTTATTTTACTGGCTGATCTCAATCCAATAGTTGGCATAAATCTGTGGCTAGTAAAAACCCCATATTGATGATATGGTCATAAATTTTAAAGTCAATTTAAATTAACCATGGACTTGGTCCAAAACATAAAAATGTGGATAGGTTAAGAAAGTTTCTAAGCTATAAATGATCCTTCACCAATTCTGTAAAAAAATGCAAAATGTTTTATTAAGAAAAAAAGGTGTTCATGTATTCAAAGAAACTGTCTTTCAGTTTTATATAAAAATAATAATTTTGAAATTATTCATTTTGCACTCGTATACTTATTTGAGTTGTAAAGAAACGTGTAACATATTTTTATTATTTTGATGTTGGTTTGCAAATGATCATATGAGTTTCATCTACATCATGTTCCGGAAATGTATGGTCATTCGTCATTGATATTACGAAATTCAAAACCAACAAAACAAAGTTTATTTTTAAAAAAAACAGCAATGTGTTTCTCGCATTTCGTCATAAATGAATTTTTAGCTGGAGTTTACGTGAGATGATGTTCAGAAAACCCCTTAAGCTGAATCAGATAAACTTACAGGATATAAGGAAAACAATGTCTTGTTCTGAAACAGAGTTAAGCAAGTCAATTCATTCTAACGTCATATGTGTCAACAGCCTCTTGCCAATTTAATTTCAGAACCCTCTGTGCATTGCAGAAGTGAAAAGTAAAAATTGCCCCGTCACAACGTAGAACAGCATGCAGTTGTGTGTTAAATGACAGGACTGTCAGGCGATGCCACCTTCATTGGTTGTCTAGAATTTTAAATTACGTGCAGCAACAAAGAAATGTAAGTATTCATCAGTTCATCTGTGATACCGAAGCTGATGAGGTATAATAAAATGTATCGGGGAGAGTTGCAGGATTTCTACTTGCTCCGGTGCCGATATTGGACTGGTAATATAACTTCAATTCTATTAAATAATTAGGTAGTAAAATAGGAACATTATGTTGAAATGTGCTGCATGAAATCGTTATTAAGAGAAAACTCTACATGGCTACAGTTGCCGAACAAGTGTTTATATTTCGTTATCATGAATTAAATATTTTATCAGAAGACGGATAGCCTTTGAGCAGTTTAAAGTAAGTAGCAAAATGTATTGTTAAATCCAATAAAAGGAAACTTGTTTGGCTAGAATTTGCCATAAATTTTATTAAAATAGTTTAAAAATAAGTTTAGGGATTTTCTTTTTTGTTGTTGTTTTCAAAAGTTTCTTGGACTGGAACACAAACAGATGAATGAATTCGACAGTTTATACCAGTGAGACTATTACACACGCCTACAAAATGTAATTTTTTTGTCTAGTCTTTATATAAATTTATGTAAATTATATGATATTTCTCATGCCGATTTCAAAAATATATTTTCTGCATCACATAAAGATTTTTTGCATATGTGAAACTAAAAATTTCAAATTTCAGACATTTTTGAAAGCCTTCGTTCATGAAATTTGCAAAACATTCATTATTTTGATGAAATTTACATACAAAAAATACATTGAAAATGAAATAAATTATAATAAAGTAAGATAAATATCTATAATGAAATTATATTCTAAAAATTCGACAAATTTATTTTTTACTTTCCTTCAAAGGAAAATTTGTGTCCTTCAGATTATGAAATTGATTCAATGTCTCTTTTTATGCCCGACAGTTATCTGCCATCAAATTAACATTCCAATTTCCTTGATATCATTTCTCCTTCCATTCTATATCTTGGTGAGACATCTCACCCTTTTACACACAAAACGCATCATGAATTTTAGGAAAATACACAAAACGGGAGTGCAAAAAGTGTATTTTAAGCTCATTCTACAACCCAGTTTGTTGCATTTTTGCCCTATCACTGTACAGTTAGGATCCTTCTAATTTCCACAAATTTGCCATTTAAAATCTTGATATTTTATCAGGAAAAGGTTCATCTTTTAATTAAGGTATTCGTATGATTCTTATAAAACAGTGTTTCTCAAACTTTCGGTATTTGAGACCCAATTTTCAATCATAATTTTTATCGCGCCCTCTCCCTCTCATACAATAACAATATAAACAATAATAATTGATTTTTGATATTTTGATCCTAAAAGTACACTACTACCTTAATTATAAACATTAGCAAGAATAAGTAAATTCTTTCAGTAAATTAATCAATTTTTTAATAATATTTTCTTTTCGGTATGCTATCGGTAGTGTTATCAAGCCCCATAGGTTGAGAATCGCTGTTCTCAAAGTACTGAAAGAGCCACAGGAATCGAAACACGAACTTTATCATTATGCAGTAAAACACCTTTACAACTACCCTTTCTAGAATATGTAAATGTTTCGGTTTAGAGACTGGAGGAATCAAGGTTCGAAACCCGATTCCCATAAAAATCAGTTCTTCTTTTTTTCATGTTTGTTTTCCATCGATTTCCTAATCTTCATCGAAACTCCCCCAACCTCAGAAGTAACTTGATATTTTCGAAAACATCCGGACCCTACATGACGCGTTTAGTTCATTCCTTTGTCAAGTCTCCCGTTGGCAGCATCTCTCAGTTTTAGGTTCGTAAAATCATTTCTTCTATTTGTATTTCATTCAAATTCCTGGTTTATCATAATGTTCGGGGTAAAGGACAGTGTTTTTAGCCTTATGCCAGTACTGTTCGCAGAAAACATTATGATTTCACTAACTTTTTAGCGGTTCGTATAGATTTTACTTACCCTGATGAGCATCTATACGCTTTTACCGATTTACTACAGTCTCTCCATTTTATTTCAACATTTTTTGACTTTCATGACATTGATATATAATATAATATTGATATTTTTATATATATATATATATATATATATATATATATATATATTAAACAAAACCATCACAAAGATCATAGATTACAAAAAAACTGAATCCATACCGAAGAAACAAAAATTAATAACTGATCCAATGAAAAACTGATTCAGAATAGGAGGATGAAAACAGTTACGCTATGGTAAACAAATTTAGAAAAGGAAAATCCTTCAACTAACCCGGTGAGTGCGGTCAATGCAACAGTACATCCGATCAATGAGAAATATTACCAAAAGAAAAATATACAAACTATTTTAGAAAAAGATCGAACAATCAAATAATAAACAGAACGCTAACGTATAGGAAGCGTTTTCAACAGGGAAATCCCATACGAACGTGTAGAATTATCTTTCGTTGTTTTCTACAAAAACTTAAGCCTAAATGCTGAAAAACGTTTGCTTCCCTGGAACACCTGAAAAACAAAGAAAACAATTCACGTGTATAGAAAGAAAAACAACAAAAACAGTGTCAGAAAATCCAAAAGTTGAAAGGAAATCCAAAAAATAAAAACAAAAATGAAGAAAAGATTCTCAAAACTCGAACAAAAAAACCCGTGAGATCCTGATGCAAGCACAATCAAGGGTGCTGACGCAATACTTGCGGAGGTCAGCGATTAGCGTCGCGACACACAGTTAATATTTTCAGTAACAGTTAGTTTTATTTATCTAGTGCAATGCGCTCTATTTTCGAATTATTACATAAACTCTAATAAGTAGAAAAATAAATGTATTGTCTGAAAAAATTGTTAGACAAATAAAGATAGCTGAAAGAATCTAATAAATAGATATACCAAGTATATAAATAGTTGCTATAAAAAGCTTATTTCTGCGTTCATATGAGAACATTTTGGCTTTGGTGGCCCTTCTGTATTTAAATACTACGCCAACATTGCTCTCATAAGCATTCCCCTACTTGCACTTTAAAGCTGAAGTATAAATGTAAAGAAAGAGACTTGAACATATATGTGTGTGTATCAAATTCAAATTTATATGGAGAAACAAAAGGATAGAAAGTATTTCTGTGAAAAAGAACGGATGCTTCATCAGGGAAGGTGAAATCCGTGCTAACTATCCATACTAACCGTAGAATAATTAGAAAAATCCCAACACTTTCTGCGAACAGTGTTAGCTAAAACAGCTAAAAGAACGCTGCCCTCATCCAAGTGTTAGATAGATCAGAAAGTCAAACAAATTAATAAACAATGGAAGCAGCAGGACAGGGGACAACTAGTAGACAGAAGGAAGAACTGAACGTGTCGTATTGGGGGCTGGATGTTTTCGAAATATCAAATTACTAGTTTTCGCGCCTAACTTTTGAGGTGAAAAGAATGTTCGATTAAGTAACGATGGAGGCAATAATGTTGGGGATGAAAATTAAGATAACGAGAGAAAAAGGGGAGACAAAGATGGAAAAAATGGGAATAATGATAAAAAGGCAGCAATGAGAAAATTAAAGGAAAACGTTAAAAATTGATACATATTTGGGAGAGCAGCTAGAAGAAATTATTTTGAGTACTAGGATTAAACGACTAAAAGATACAATTTCGAGGTAATGATATTAGGTCTGTCGGGCTTTAGTGACCCTGCCACAGTATTAGAACTGCGCCTATATAGCTCTAATATGCAATCCTTTACTTACATCTTAAAGCCATTAATTAAAGACCCGCAGAAGGAGGTAGAAATTTTACTACTATTAAGGGGTTATTTCTAAGGTGTTGAGTTTATTTTTTGATAGAATTTTTATCGATGCATGTTTTATTAATCCTTATGAGTTGATTTATGATAGCGCTTTTGCACATTTTAGAAGAGATATTTAAGTTTTAGAAAAGTATATTGTTACAGTCATGGAAAGTCGCTTCCCAGCAATGCAAGTCTCATGGTTCGGAAGAGAGTTTTACAAGGTGAAGCATGGAGTGACCTCAGCGACTCTTGTGGCAAGCATGACCTTGGCGACCATTTTAGAGACTTGGCGAAAAATTTGGCGACCTTGGCGACAAATAGATGATTCCCGAAAATGCAACCCTTTTCTCGATATTTCTATTAGGGGCCGAGATCTAGGTTTTTCCTGAAAATTCTATGTGACGACACGTCCTATCGGGGAGAGTATATAAGACCGCGTTTGGATCACGGGAGCGGTCTTTGATCGACTGGTTACGTCGCTTTGAAGCGTGAACGTCTTCGGAGTTCTAGCCGCTGTGTGAGCTAATCAGCTGGTGAGCTGAGCTGTTATTGTCGTTACTTGTTATTTGCTGACTGTTTGTGCTGTCAGATATCAAAGTGCTGAACTGTCATTACCTGTGAATTGTGTTCTATTTACATTGATAATCTGTGCAAGGACTATTGTTTCCTGTACCTGTGCTACGTATTTTCCTGCATATTTGTAAATAAACCTTCGTTCTCCATTATCCTGCGTGTTGGACTGTTTACCCCATACACCCACGGTAAGATTTAGTGCAACA
>BGPR01040010.1:0-14109 GCA_013235015.1 Araneus ventricosus | reverse complement strand
ATGAAAAATTATTTTTTCTGTTTTTAGAAAATATCGAAATTTCTTGCGTTCTTAAAATTTATGAATTCATTTAAAATTAATGTTCTTGTTATAATTAATAATGTATTTGAAAGTGCACTGTATATAGAGTTCTCAAAAATGCATGTATTCGTCTCTTGGAATTTGAAAACGTATTCTTGTAAGTTATACGAAATCTCTCGTTGAACATTTTTTTTTTGTATGATCTACGATGAAAAATGATTCAATGTTTCTTGAAAATATCGAAATTTCATGCAGCTTTTAAATTCATGCAAAACAATTAAAATTAATGCTCTAATTAAAATTAATGATGTATTTAAAAGCGCACTGAATGCAGAGTTCTCAAAAATGCATATATATGTATATTGGAATTTGAAAACATATTCTTGAAAGTTATACGAAATCTTTCTATGAAAAAGATATTTTTTAGTATGACCTACTACGAAAAATTATTCAATATTTTTTTGTTTTTATAAAATATAGAAATTCCTTGTCTTTTTAAAATTTATTAATTCATTTTAAATTAAATATTTAAAATTAATGTTGTTGTTATAATTAATAATGTTCATTGAAAATGCACTGCATTCAAAGTTCTCAAATATGCATAAAAGAAGGGGCACTAAAGTCCTTCTACCCCACATTAACTTGAGAACGGCGACAACTATTGCCACAAACCTGGTGCCTAGGTATAGTAAAGTGATATCGGTTACAGCGCCACCTGGTGGCGAACAACGGAGGTAGCGTTCCTATCTCAAAAACGGTACGGGAGAAAAGTCAATTATAAAATTATAGAGCGTCTTCGATTTAGTACGAAAATACATCTTGTGCACATTAATACGAAGAGCAGAAAGCTTAAAATGCACAGTTTGTTCGCATTTTCCGAAATTGTGATGCCACAAGACATGGATAAAAGGATAAAATTTTATTTGTAGGGCAAAAAATGACACCATTATATTTTTTCTGTGGGAATAACTCAAACATCAGGTGTATGGACCTTCCCACCAACATTGCAAGACTTTCGATGAAGCATTACAGTAGCTGTGCTAGCGGACCAACTGATATACTAAAAAGCGTGCAAAGTGAAATTTAAACAAGAGTCCAAATCTTTGTTGCAGAAGATGTTGAACAGTTTGAACACAAAAAATAAAGGTGTCTTATGATAAGTAGTTGTTTTTTCTCTTTTTAACCCGTTTTGAGACGTCACAGTTTCGGATATTGAGAACAAACAAATGTGCATTTTAAGCGTTCTGTTCTTCGTATTAATGTGCACAAGACGTCTTTTAGTGCTAAATAGAAGACGCTCTACAATTTTGTAATTGACTTTTTCCCTGTATCTTGTACCGTTTTCGAGATAGGAACGCTAACTCCGTTGCTTGCCGCCAGGTGGCGCTGTAACCGACTTCACCGTATGGTCTCTTTACTATACCTAGACACCAAGTTTGTGACAATAGTTGTCGCCATTCTGAAGTTAATGTGGGTAGAAGGACTTCAGTGCACACCCTGTATATGTGCATATTGGAATTTAAAAAATATTCTTTTAAGTTATACGAAATTTTTCTATGAGCAAAATTCTTTTTGTATGACTTACTATGAAAAATGTTATTCAATAATTTTCTGTTTCTGGAAAATATCGAAATTTCTAGTATTCTTTAAATTCATGATAGCATTATCAAACGGTTTACTAAATTTACGTTAGATTAATCATAGTAAATAAGTATGGATTTGTGCTGTCAAAGTAATTATTTTAAGTCTTGAATGTAAAGTCCATTTACAGGAGGCTTAATTTTATTTTCAAAAGACTGAACATCATTTGCAACGTTGAGGAATAAAAGAACTTGACACCACAGTGTACATGTTTTTAATTAATGTTTTACTTCGTCTTTTACCTGCTTGTAAGTTGCATATTGTCAACAGTCTTTAAATAATAAATATAAAAAAACTTTAAAAAAACGCTTTTACCAATTCATTAAAAAAAGAAAATAATAATTTTTTCTCAAAATCTGGAGGTCAAAACAAAAATCGTAAAAGCGTGAGGCACTGAAAACAATAGGAGAAAGATATAAAATCACAATAATTATCATAAGAAACGAAATGTTATTAAGCATTCATCATATTGTTGCAAAAGTCTTACTGTGGGTGTATAGTGTAAACAGCCCAACACGCAGGATAATGGAGAATGAAGGTTTATTCACAAATATGCAGGAAAACACATAGCACAGGTAACAGGAAACAATAGATCTTGTACAGATTAGCAACGTGAACAGACAACAATTCACAGGTAATAACAGTTCAGCACTTTGAGATTCAGCAACACAAACTGTCAGCAAATAACTAATAGCGACAATAACAGCACTTTCAATAGCGCTCAGCTCACCAGCTTCCTAGCTTCACTGCAGACGAAACTCTAAAGTCGTTCCAGTGGATCAACACTACTCTGTCTGATCTAAACGCGGTCCTTATATACTCTCTCCGACAGGCTGTGACGTCACATGGAGTATTCTCGTATATTAAAGCGTATTTCCTTTTCTAATAGAGATATCGAGAAAAGGGTGGCATTTTCGGGAATCATCGATTTGTCGCCAAAATGGTCGCCAAGGTCAGGAATCCCTAAATGGCCGCTGCGTGTCACTCCATGCTTACCCCTGCAAGACTCCCACCCCAACTATAAACCTAGCGAGGTAGGAAAGCAACATTACATCTTTGTAACAATACAGAAACGAAATGTTATTAAGCATTCATCATATTGTTGCAAAAGTCTTACTGTGGGTGTATAGTGTAAACAGCCCAACACGCAGGATAATGGAGAATGAAGGTTCATTTACAAATATGCAGGAAAACACGTAGCACAGGTACAGGAAACAATAGTTCTTGCACAGATTACCAATGCAAACAGACAACAATTCACAGGTAATAACAGTTCAGCACTTTGATATTTAACAACACAAACAGTCAGCAAATAACTAGTAACGACAATAACTGCACTTTCAATAGCGCTCAGCTCACCAGCTTCCTAGCTCGCACTGCGGACGAAGCTCTAAAGTCGTTCCCAATGAATCAACACTACTACCGCTAGGCGTCTAACAGCTTACTAGCTCGCACAGCGGATAGAACTCCAAAGATGTTCGCGCTCCAAGGCGATCCCAGTCGACCAACACTCACTCCGTCGTCCAAGCGCTCTCCTTATATAGTTCCCTGGCAGGTCGTGACGTCACATGGAATGATCTAGCACATTCGTGGCGTTTCTTCTCTCCTAATAGAGATATCGAGAAGATTTCAGCACCTTTGAGATCCCATATTTCGTCGCCAAATTTGTTCCAAGTCGCCAAGGTGGTCGCCGAGTTTGTCGCCAAGGTCGGGGAACCAGACGTGGCTGCTGCTAGTCATCCCATACTTATCCCTGTAAAACCCTCTTCCCAACCATAAGACTCACATTGCTGGGAAGCAACTTTCCATGTTTGTAACAAATATAAAATATATTATAAATGTGATTACAATTCTAATTTACTTACATCTTTTCTACCTGCGCCTGACGCTTCTCAATTTTTGTTTTGACCTACAGATTTTGAGAAAAAAATATTATTTTCTTTTTTAATGCGTTTAAAAAAGTAGAAGAGGTTTTTATATTTATTATTTTTTAGTTTTTAGTCTTTCATTTATGTCATAATTCAGCATTATAAATATTTTGCGATCTTAGAATCAATTTTTCATGAACTAATTCAACAATTATTTTTTACTGAAAAGAGCTCTAAAATTATTGAAATATTGCGTTGTCATCACGACCCAATGTAGATATAAAATTTCAGATATATAATACATTAGACAATGAGTGAAAAATCCATCACAAAATCCTGACCTTACAAACAAACATAAAATATTTCGAACTTAATCCATTTTTCTTCAACTAATTCCAGCAAAAATTTCTTTAAAAAGATCTATAATAGGATATACTCATTTTTATTCTTAATGAAACATTTACATTACTGTGTAAAGTATTTTGGTTCTCAAAAATACTGCAGATGGCGCCACCGAAACATACCAAGTACTAGCTTAATTTTGCGAATTTTTTTTTAAAAATTGATAATTGAGAGCTCTAAAATTATTAAAATATTGCATTGTCCTCAAGACCCAATAAATATTACATCCAATATACCGAATAAATTTCAGAACTTTAGTGCTTTAAGAAGTGAGTGAAAAATCGATCACAAAATTCTAACTTTACATACATACAAACATGAAACATTTCGAACTTAATAAAAGCGTTTAAAAACGCGCGTATCACTATTTGTTACGATTTAGTATTTCTGTGTATTTATTATAAAAATATACTACGCATTTTATGGCTACGAGTTGGAGTGTTTCTTTCAAAACAGGTTCAATTTATTATACCATAACTTCGATTTAAAAGAAAGATCTAGAGAAGATAAATAGATAATTAGATATTGCTTATATAAAACGAGTTCAAAACACGATTGTTTCGAGGTCAGAATGACAGATATGGTTGTTGTTTTTTTAATCCAGGTCGGCCCACTCACCCAAAGGGTTTAGAGGTTTTCAATGAAAACGGAGAAAACACAAAAGGTCGCAGGGCAAATCTAAGCCCCTCTAAAAGTAAACATTAAACAATTATGAAAAAGTATTTAGAAAAACAAAATATTTCCCATGTCATGTAGGGAAAACAAAATAAAAAGTGAAAAACAATAACGCTTAAAAATTTAACAGATTACATGAGAAGTGCAATAAAAACACAACAGATAATAATTTAGAAACAATAAATCCCAAATAATAGATCGTAAAAATGGCAGCAGAAAAATAAATACATCCTAGTGAAATGTAAAAATATAAAATAATACGAACAATAACAAAGATAATACTGCAAACAATAACAGACCTATATAAAATATTTTAAGAGTTTACAAATAACATGTCTATTAGCAGCTTTGAAGCTTAACAAAAAACCCACACAACTGCATTTGAAGCAATGGTCTCTTATCAAACAACAAAGGCAAAAATTAAAATATGTTTAACAAAAAACTAAAATACAGAAATACTACAAGCAATACAGAAACTGCAGAATAATGTAATTTGAAGTGGCATTTATAATAAAGAAGCTTCGTCAAGAAAACCAAACTTCTTGCACAGTAACAAAAATAACTAATACTAAACACACAGTATAACGCACACAGACAAACATAAAAACACATCGAAGTCACCAAACAGAAAAAAAATATCCAAAGACAAAAGAAAATAAAGAACATCGATGCCCTAAGCCAGGGGTTCCAGAACTTTTTTTACTTCACGTACGGCTTTCTTAATCTTTTTTATTTTTGAGCAACCCCTCTGTCATATTCAACTCCACCCCCAAAGCCATCCCTCTATGCAAAAAACAGTTTTTATTAATAATGTTAAGGTTAGCTGAAGATTCAAGTGACTAGAACTATTAACATTTGCAGGAATCACTTTTGACTTTTCATTTTATTCACTTTTTATAATATTATTACCTAAACGACAAAACAAATGAAACCAGTAAAGTAATAATTTCGCATTAACTTATAAGGATAACTTAAGGATTCGCATTAATTTATAAGGATAACTTAAGGTTCGCATAATCTTATAATAATAACTTAAGGATTCGCATTAACTTATAAGAATAACTTAAGGATTCGCATTAACTTTTAAGGGAAAGGAGGGTAAGAGTACGCACCTAGTGGATTTTTCGGTATAAAAATGAGAATTGAAAAGTCAGAGCCTCGAAAATATACTGAATCATAGTTTATTAACTTAGGTAGAAGGGTACAAAAAATTAAAATTTTAGCTTTAAAAAATATATATATTACGAAACGGAAGAAAAAAAAAATGCCAAATGCGGACTCTTACCCGACGTGGCGGGTAAGAATCCGCAGGACGTGAGGCCAAGAGTACGCACCCTGAAAATTTAGCAATAGTCGCATACAAATGCTCCACTGCCTTCGTAACTGGAGCATTCCTCATGCCACCACTCCTTACATAATCCACACTGGATCCAATCATCATCATATGTTCGTTCGCAGCCTAGTCATATTGCTGCCTCATTATTTGGATTTCTATGAACTGGAAACTTTTTCTCCAGACAACAGCTCTTCAGATTATTATCCCAATCTCATTTTTTTAATAATAATAATAATAATCAAATAAAATGCGAAGTTTTGTTGGAATGGCTGCTTCAAATTACAGAGCGGATAAGAGTACGCATGTCTGGTCTGTGCGTACTTTTAGTCGCCGATGTATTGCGTCTCTAAATCGTCCATAGATGGCCATAGAATTCACTAAAGTTAAATTCTAACGTGGTCACGTTATTCGGAAGGGAACAAACCTCATAATGATATTTACTTTGAAAGAAAGCATTAGTCCTTTCTTTACAAAAAAATTAAGATTTCTTCACAGAAAAATTACATGCTAACATAACGAAATCATATATTAGCTGATAAATGAAAGACAGCAAGGATGAAAATAATTATGGCGGTCACTTGAGATAGCTGAAAACACACATGTCGATATGATCACACTTGCTTCTGCTTGCACTGTTGCCAACAGGGAAAAAAATCCCTGCGTACTCTTACCCTCCTTTCCCTTAAGGATTCGCATTAACTTATAAGGATAACTCAAGGTTCGCATAATCTTATAAGGATAACTTAAGGATTCGCATTAACTTATAAGGATATCTTGAGGATTAGCATTAACCTATAAGGATAACTTATTACTTCGTAATAAGGACTTAGGACTTGCATTACTTTTATTTTTCACACGAACTTGGAATAACAAAATCTGGTAATTTTTTGTTTCATTTTTAATCCTTTCTGTTTTCTTTTGTTCCCTATTTAACTTTGATTTCGTGTACCTTTATAAGGGTACGAAAGACCAGTTAGGGATACGCGAAAGTGGCAATTCCTGCCCAAGGATCCAAACTATTCCTCAAAATCAAGTAGACAGACAAAATGATTCAAATAGCAAAACGCGTCAGGTATTATTTGTCAGTACTTGTGATACATGAAATTTTTTTCCGATGTAAATAACTTATTGAACTGAGTTTGGATAATTTTCTGTAAGGTGAGAATTTACATGTCTAAAGGTCACATTATAAATTTCTGCGCACATAAAATGTATTTCCTGGATTACTAATTTTAGAATTCTCAAAAAAATTGAGCACAACGGAAGGCCACAGTGCTTTTAGATATCCGTAGTCACCTTTGTCACGTGACTCACCATACCAGCATTGAGCTGTCAAATGACTTGCAATGTCAATGGAAAAGAAAATGGTTTAAAAAATTATAATGCTGTAGAATGAGATCTGCACAAGAAGTTATTGAAATCTTAATCATCAATTTCCAAAAAGACTTAATTATTTAAGCTATTGAAATTTTGAAAATGAGACGTGTAAGACGATAGGAAATCAGATGACAGTCTCATGTCTGCTACGGTGACTTGTTATTGCTTTTAACTTGTTATCTGACAGTGTACTAGGTTAATTGTCTTTGAATTGTAAACCCATTATCTAATTTTAAGTCAGAGAAGTCTTTCAGGTAAGACAGGAGTAGCATTTCAATACAGTAACGACAAATCATATGTATAAAATCAATTTCCAGAAGATCTGCATTGATCTTTCAAAGTGACCTGAACTTCATTTATTAATAAAAACAGACGTGACAAGTCAGCAGCTTAGTGTAAGGACAAGAGGTACCAATGGGATGATATGCGCAGTTACGTTTGGCGATTTGTGACGTTCTGTAATTTCAGCCGTAAGTTCTTAAAACCTCCACTGTCTGAGTTCAATTTAGAGAAGTTTTGAAGCTAATGCGATAGCACTTTCCAGTCAATCATAAATCTTGCGTTACAAAATCAACTCTCTCAGAACACTCAGTTTGATTTTCAAAAAGATTGAACTTTACATTTTGCAACATTGAGGGGAAAATTATCGTCGACTCAGCATGAGTATGAAATTATGAAATCAAGACATGCAGTTGTGTTTGTCCGTGTGATTTGTGACTGTTACGTAAATTGTCTGAACGTAGAATCCCTGCCTAGATCAAGTCTAAAGAAGTTGAGATAATGCACTATAGAATAGCGCTTGAACTTTAGCAATGAGAATCTGATGTATAAAAATCACTCTGTGAAGACTTAATTGATTTTCAAACTGATTGAACTTCTCATTTGTGATATTGAGGAAAACATCGACGACGCATAGTGTGTAAGACATTTTAAACAGATGCACATCAGCTGTGTTTGTCATGTGATTTGTACAATGAAATTGTCTGAACGTAGAAACCTTGTTAGTTCTGCTAGAGAGTTTTGAGGAATGCTGTTGACAGAATAGGTTTGAACTCAGTCAATGCGAGAAATCTTAGTATAAAAATCAATTTCCAGAACACTCCATTTGATTTTCAAAAGACTGAACTTCATTTGCACATTGAGGAAAAAAACATGACTGACGTCACAGCTATATAAGATATTATGAAATCAGGGATGCATGCGCAGCTGTGGTTTGTCGTGATTTGTAACGTTACGTAAATTGTCTTGAATCGTAGAAACCTTTTGTCTAGTTCAAGTTAGAGAGGTTATGAGAATTGCGCTTTAACCAGTCAATGAGAAATCTGATGTATAAAATCAATTTCCAGAAGACTTAATTTGATTTTCAAAAGATTGAACTTCATTTGTGACATTGAGGAAAACATGACGTGACGTCACAGCATAGTGTAAGACATCTTTGAAATCAGACTGACAGCCAGTTGTGTTTGTCATTGCGAATTTGTAACGTAAGTAAATTGTCTTGAATCGTAGAAACCTTTTGTTCTAGTTCATGTAGAGAGGTTTTGAGAAATAATGACAGAATCGTACGCTTGGAACCATCAACGAGAAATTTGATGTAAAATCTACTTCCAAAGATTTAAGATTTCGTCAGCGAATTCATGCAGCAAGTTGAAATTCTTATACAGTACTGATGACTTTAAGCTGTTAGTATGCGAAAGAAAGTAAATCTTCCACAAGAACGACAGGGTTAATAAAAATTAATATTAAAATCGTCGAGTTGGAGTCTCCAAACTCATATTTCAAGACAATTTTATCCGAAATTATCCTCACCGAACAATCTAGTTTCCTTCAGAGAAATAATGAGTTTTAATATATTTACAATTCTTCGCTGAAAATATTAAGTAACATGAAATCGCTATTACGTTTCAATTGCCAGGATGAAACCTAATTTCAAACATCCATTTCCATTAAGATGATATCCAGATGTGTAATCATGGGTTAGGTTGAAAACATTGAATCACTAAGTATCTACTCTTTTACCTTTTAAATCGGTATTTACTAATTTTTCTTCTGAGTCCTGAAATATTAGCATGGGCTTAGAATCAAAGAATATATTTATTATTTCACTTTGCATTTTTGGTGATGAGATATTGCAAACGATTTTATGCTTCGAGTTTAGATTGCGTTCTATCATACGCATTGAGATTATTTTTAAAAAATGAAACTTTAATAAATTTTAAATGAAACAGTTTGTGTCTTATTATATTCACTTCGTCGAAGTAAATTATTTCCCTAATACTTTATGTAAGTTCTCTGGATCTTAATTTGCTTTTTATTTCCATTCGAAACCGGATGGTTTAAGTAAATAAGGTTAAATTTCAAAAATGAATCATTCGAAGTTTTCTCAAAAGTGGGGGAGGATTCTTGAATATGTAATTAATAAAAGCCTAAGACTAAAACTAGAAACTAGGTTTTAATCTTGACATTTAATCTTTCACATTTAATTTTTACACGAACTTGGAGAAACAAAGTTCTGTAACATTTTAATCTTACGTTTTCTTGTGGTTCTGCATTACGATTTCTTGAATTCGACCATTCCAGGGGTACATGTTCCACAGGTTGGAAACCTCTTGTATAAAAAAGGATGAGACATAAGTGAATCAAACATTCGAAACATTATTTTTTCTCTTTAAAAGAGCTCAATAGGCAGTTCCTGGCAAACTTGAATCGCATGCCAAACTTCTTAAAAAGTGAAATATTGCCGTCTTTTGTTACCAAACGATATCTCTCTGGAGCTAATTATTATTCCTGCTGACTATTACCCCTCTATTGTTCTTCGTGTCACAGCACACTCTTGACAATGAACTCCTGAACTTCCCTGCCATTTCTTAACTGTGACCTTCGCTCGAGTCGTCGAATTCGATCTTCATACACGATTACCACCTGTTATTTCAGTACTTGACGTCACGTACTCTACGGGTCACCTAGGTAACCGAGCAGCCCAAAAGAAGAATGCTGTATGGGATATATTGCCTTTTTTTTCACCCTCCTCCTTTTTTAATATTATTGCCTACTTTTTGTTTCCCGTGGTAACTGCAAACTATTTTATGTGGTATGGAAAACGATTTTGGGTGGTTGCAAGGTTCCAGGTGGGTGATCGAATGTTCACAATAGAATGCACTGATGATCACATTTAGAGTAATGGGGTTGTTGGTCGATGGAAAAAGTGTTCCGTTAAACATGTGTTTTAGAGGGTACTTAGGTACGCAATAAAAGACATAAGAGCCTGTTCTGGGGAAGTTAATTGAATGTTACCATAATATAGCATAAGGTACGCAATAAAACATATACATTGGCCTTGTTCTGGGGAAGTTAATATGTTACATAATATAGCATGTAGTCGCAATAAAAAACATTACAAGAGTCTGTTCCGGGAAGTTATTGAATGTATTAATAATATAAGCATAAGGCACGCAATAAAAGACATAAAGACCTTGTTCTGGGGGAAGTAATTTGAATGTTACCATGAATATACATAAGGTACGCAATAAAAGACATAGAGCACTCTGTCTCTGATAGAATTGAATGTTACCAAATGTTATTAGCATACAGCCGCAATAAAGACATAAAGAGTCTCTTCTGGGAAGTACTAATGTCCAAGCATAGTCTATAAAGCATAAGGTACGCAATAAAAGACATAAGAGCCTGTTCTGGGGAAGTTAATTGAATGTTACCATAATATAGCATAAGGTACGCAATAAAAGACATAAGACCCTGTTCTGGGGAAGTTAGTTGAATGTTACCATTTTAATACAGAATAAAACGATAATATTTTCTTAACAGAGTCGATTCATGCACACTTGACGCAGTTATTTGACGCCTATAGGGACGTTTATGCAGACAATGAACAGAATCCAAGGTCACTAATAGAACATGGGTTAAATATCTACTGCACTCTGAAGTTTAAAATTGCGTTGTTAAGAGAACCATGAATATAAAATTATGCAAGATTAAATTGAAATTATAATCCTGGCGAACAAGCTGGTCGTCGAAGGCGGCTAATGTGAAATGTGACGCGCCAATTTGATTTTGGAATCCTTTGTTCGTCTTGCAGGAGGAACCAGCTGGAGAGTCCCCCACTTCGACTTTCCCGTTTACTTACGCAATAAGGAGCATAATTTAGCTCCTTCGTATAATGAAGACAATCGAGTATGCATTTTTGATTGAATTTCTAAAAAGACAAAATAAACAATAATATAAGCAATTTAATTGGTCCTCGCAAATTCTGCATCATCCAGGAAAAATTGCGAAGCACAAATATATAAATAAGAAATAAGGGAAGTTTTAATTGTGAAAGGGTTAAAAATACAAAAAGAATAACAAACAACGATGAGGAATAAGAATCTGGTGGATGACGTCATCAGAGGCCATTCATCCATGCAGATTCCAAAACCAGACTAGGTTTCTGTCAGAGGAAGAAACTTTAAGGTCTACAATTTAATAAGAATTTTCCTATGGTCTGAACACAAATCCGGAATAAATTGGAAAGAAAAACATTTATCCACAAAGAAGAAATTCAAAACAGTGTTTTAAACAAAATCTGAAAAGAAGGATTTAAACTCTCTTACTTAAGATGACCCTTTGACTTGTTGGATCAAAATTTGATACAAATATACAATTTTGGTGTGAAAACCACGAGACAGTACAACCTATCCTTTGATAGATTTAGTCCAAAATTGTGTGTGTGGGCACAGATCTCAATTTCAATTTTAAAAAACCTAGCTGAGGGGACTCTCTAAACTTTCTGCATACGTTTCTAACAAAGGTGTACAATCCCGACCCTCCCCCCCCCCAGCCCACTAAAATTTGCGGAGTCCACGAGTGTTATTGATTTTGTCTTTGCAGAACGCTGCAATACGAAAAGTTCAAAAATGCAAGCCAGATAAAATTCGCCAAATCAGTAAAATAGCGCCAAGTTTACGAAGGTCGTGCTCCGATATACGATATGGCACGTATTTTTGCGTCATAATAAGGTAAACAAAACGCAATAAACAATTTGAACGCCTTTTTCTCAACCGATTGAAACCAAAATTGGAAACGGATATACAATTACGGTTACAAAATCACACACAAAAATTTCATTTATCTAAGTCTTTGTGCTAATGAGTTATCGTGTACACAAGTATGCGATTATACAGATAGACAGTCAACCCCTCTATAAATTTGATCCAAATTTTGATACGGACCTACATTTCTGATTTTAAAAGTGTGTACCAAATTTTATCCATTTAGCTGTTTAAGTTTCCGAGTTATCGCGTTCGCATTAACGCGGACACACAGACTGACTTCTTTCCGTGGACGGATTTTGTCCAAAATTTGATAGAAACCTACAAAATATATGTAAAGACCACATACCGAATTTCATTTATGTAGCTTTAATAGTTTTTGAGTTATCGTGTTCACAGACACGCAGACAGACATAATTCTAAAATGTGTTTTTCGGACTCGGGAAGGTCTAAAACGTGGAAATCTCGAGTTCGAATTTTTTGACGATTACAATACTTTCTCTCTGTATACTTCGTATACGATAAAGTGAAAAAGACATATACTAAAATACAGTCATCTAGCTTGTTCTATTTTTCTGTTATCGCGTTCACAAACAGATGAATATACAGACCGACAGATAGTCAATGCTTCGATGAATGCCACAGATTATTGTCGGAGATTGCGATAATAAAACTATATGCCAAATTCCATCTATCTGGTTCGTGGCGGCCGGCTTTTAGCTTGCCAACAATATCTCAGATCTGATTGTCACAGATTTAGGAATGAAAATTGTAGTAGAAAGTTTCATGCACATCGGCAGAGTGATTAAGAAATAAAAAAGCATAAAAAACAGAAATGATTGATCAATTGACACTAACTTCCGTTTTGCAAAATATATAAACATTCAATTCCAAAATTAAGTATGAAAGACAAAGAACTTTCTTAAAGAAAACGAAAGTAAGACTCTCCGAGAAATGGAAAAATAACTATTAATTTTAGTATAACTTTTATCTGATATTAACAGAGTTCCGCGTCAATGAATCAACGTAAGATAAAAAAGAAAAGAAACTGCTGAACTTAGCATTAAAAAACACCTGTCGTAACTCCTATTTGATATCAAATCATCTCAGAATCCAAACAGTATCCCATGGTGTGTACGCTAATTTGTAGATGGACTGTCTGGTCTAAATCTCTTCGGCACCCAGCCAAACCAAACCACGTGACCGTCACCGATTTTCCTGGGCTTTTCTATTATAGATTTTTATTTTTATACGAGATAATATAAAATGACCTATGCACAAAAAAGGCTGAGAAAAATGGCTACAAAGTTTGAGGCTCAGTCCTGTTGCAATGTTACGAAGAAAGTTTGAATTATATTAGCATGCTCATTTTATTTAATATCTTGCATTTTATCTGTACCATGTACATTTTTTAACAAAAAAGTGATAAAATTGACATTGTTTGTTACTGATCCAAGCCCACAGTTTTAAAACTGGGCAATATTGAAAAACATGCATATTTTATCATCAAATTTTCAAATCTTGTTTCGAAAAAAAATTATTTTTAAAAACTAATACTTGATGATCGTAAGGGTGGTGATCTTAAGCAGTTTGACAACATTAACTATCTCCTTTCTTCATCGCTTTCTTTCTTTTACCAGCTCAAAGGTTAACGCAAGGGACAAGGCTTAGATGCAAGATTGATGATGATCGTCTGCGATATTCAATGTAACTAGCAATACGTAACTGGAACGAAGTACATCAG
>BGPR01040009.1:0-14109 GCA_013235015.1 Araneus ventricosus | reverse complement strand
GTATTGTGTGTCACTGTAAACACTTTATTCTTCAACATAGTTTCCAAAGCATTTAAGCCATTTGTCTAACCGTGAGACGAGCTTGTCGATACCACTTTCGTAAAATGTGGTGTTCTGTGTGCTGATCCAGTGTTGCTCCATTGTTTCGAAATCTTTGTCACTTTGGAATCTGTGTCGTCTAAGATGTTATTTCAAGGCCCGGAACAGATGGAAATCCCCAGGATTGCATGCTCATCGCGTTTTTTGTTGGCTGCCGCGCCAACTATTGTGGGTCTTCCAAGGTGGTGTATATATTCTCAAAACAAGCAGTGCCGGGACGCTACAAAAACTCGCGCTGTTTTAGGGACGTTTTCGCAATTTTTTCTAATTTATTCCTCGTGGGAAAAAAGCAGTGCGGGAATGCCGTTCCGATGCGTTCCGGCTCCTATACCCCTGGCCTTCCACTCTGTACTAGGGATGGCAGTTTTTCCACAAAAAAACCCGGTTTTTGGTTAAACAGGTTTTTTTTACCTCCTGTTTAACTTGGCTGTTTAAACCGCTCAAAATAACCGGTTTTTGAAAAAACCGGTTTTCGGTTGTGTTTTTTTAAAAAAGCAACGTTTGTGGGCAGAACTTTTTATTAATAATATTATACAATAAGGAAGTATTAATACAATAATTAATTAGTATAATAAGTAATGATTATAAATAAGTAATTAATACAATATGTAATAATAATAAATGAGTAATTATTGCAATAAGTAAGTATTATAGACATTTTTTATTAACATTGTTTTCACAATAAATTAATTCATTGGCGAATATTTATCATCTAATTTGTTCATAAAGACTCTTTCAGCAATGAATTGATCCGTGAGTCGACACCATCATCTCATTGGAACCAACATCATTCAACGCAGATGCTAATCTTTCGGAAGCCACAGAACTTCCGACTAAAGTTAAATATTTTTGGCTACAAAAACAGACGCCGTTTGCAGACAAAAAATTTTATTAGTATAGTTTTTGTAGGAAATCAATCCGTTGGCCAGCATTTATCTGTTCATTAAGACTCTTTCAGTAATCCGCCAACTGACAGACGCCTCGAGGAAGCGGTTGACGGTGATCGGCCTAAGATGATGAAATTCACAGCTTTATGACTTAGTAAATTTTAGTCTAGTCGAATCTAAAACCGAGCCTATCTTCCGACCCGGTTTTTGGATTTAAAAAAACGGTTTAAACCGAGGCAAAAAAAAAACGAAAAACCGTTTAACCGAAACAAAAAAAACGGTTTTCGGTTTTCCCATCCCTACTTTGTGCGCAGTTACTTCTGGTTCGAAATTAGGTGCGACATTTTGCCACACTCTGTCGACTTTTCATGCTTTCCCTACAGTCTTCCAGCAACTGACGATGAATCTCAGCAACTGGCACATTCTGTGCATTGGGAAATCGAATTACAGAACGCACTTCCTACTTGGACCATCTCTCTAGTTGACCCTCTATAGTTTACTAGCACTTTTTAGCAACTGGTAGGGCGTAATGTTGGCAACCTATACGATAGTACCCCTTGAAACAGTATAAATATCTTGCTAAAGTTACATATTGTTTTAACTTCAAAGTTGCAGAATATAAATGTCGTACAAATTAATTTTTGAACGCCCATCTTAAGCTGGGCATTCATCCGTACTCCATTCCATTCCATTTGTATCAAGACTGTTTTTTCTTTCATCCATTGAAGTCGAAAAATGAGGTACGTCATTCACAGAGGATCCAAAGTTTGTTTTGAGACAAGGTTCAAAATCGCAGAATTCAACCCACCCACGCTCCTCTTCTCCTACGCGGGAGATTTCGAGTTTCATTTCTACCCTCGACACAAGGTCTCAATGTAGGCAGATCCTTTGATGTGCCGCTATCCTCTAATCGAGGCCCCAAATTGGAATCGGCGCACCAAGTGTTGGATTTTGAGTTCGTTTGAATTCCAGCATTGCAATCCGCTATGCCAATTTCCATCGGTTTTTAAGACTGACGATTGCTATTTCCTTCCCGTGTTCCAAAAATTCCATTTTGGAAGAGATGTGAATGGCCTGCTTTATACACCCTATTCTACTTTAATAAGAGTTATAAAACCAAGGTTAAGTTTCATAAGGTAGTTACTACAGGATCTCAGATACCCAGCAGCAATGAGATTTCGTCGATTCTGGACGTCAGATTTTGTCCAACAGTTCAGTATATGTTTCAGAAGCTTATCTGTTTGGAGTATTTTAATGTTGTATGTTGGAAGTAATGCAATTCACAGTAATTAATTAGTTTTGATGTAATGTTATGATTAGATTTAGGATTAATTCAAATAGGTTTATTAAATGCAATTAACCTAATTAGCAATCCCAGGTTCAACCTTTGTCTAATAATTATTTTTATTAATGTAATCAATATAACACTCAGCCTGCGACACAAAGAAAGACAATATTAATTTGAAAAATATAACATAAATTTTAAAAAATATAACATACATATAATATAAATTTAGCATTAAATAAAATAAGCCCAGGAAGAGTAGGATCACCTAAAATAATTAAAACAGTCTCTAATCAACAGTCTGTAATTGTCTCTAGAGATTCGATATCATGAAATGGATTTCAAACTTACCAGGCGGCGTCACTCAATCTCCAGTCCAGTATTCATTAAAATATATGCACCTGTAGTTTCCAATCAAAGGCATTAATAAAACCACGTCACTTAATTGTCTTCTTCACTCACCATATATGGTCTCAATAAAATCTTTTAATTTACCAGGCAGCCACCGTCACCATCAAGCCATTCAGAGAAATCGGCCACTTAAGGTTTTTCCCAACAACCCACTTCGATTCTTGTTACATTCTTCTCAGATTCAACTTTTTTCTTATCTCCACCCCTTTATATATCTCGGGGTGCAATCTCCGTTCTTTGCCTTGCTGAATGGGACAGGGGGTGATGTCTCTAGATTGTTCTCGAATTTTCTAGAGTTCAGGGGATACATCGCTTTACTTGCGAGGATTAGTGGTGTCTTGATTCTTCTCCATCTGTCTAGAGTTCAAGGGTGGCGCCGCCTCTACTTAGCGAAGGTTTGACGTTTCGCCGCCATTCTGGAAATTTGTATTCCAGAGAATTCCCAAGTTCACCATGCAATTCACTGTGCTCTAATTCAATCAAAATATTACACAACAGTAAGTCCCTTAACTAAATCTGCATGAAAATTTATAATCAGGTTCCGAAATTAACATAGAAGAATAAGAACATTTTCCAGCATATAAAGGATTTTAATAAACTTTCATCATTGTGAAAGAATTTAAGATAATAAATTATTTTTAAGAAATAGAATAATGAAGTATAAACTAGATATAAAAATTATTTGAAAACTAAATGTAAATTTCCTACAGTAATTTCTTAAAGATTAATTTTTTTCAGTTGTATCTATGTCTCATTAATTCTAAAAAATAAAAGTGGAAATGAAAACAAATTTAAATTCAAAAACTGTTTAAAGAACAAATAAAAAATTGAACATTGAAAAAGACAAGCAATCGTTTCACGTGTGCAATTTAAATTTCAAAACAAAAAATATTATCAACAGGTCAGATTTGCTCTGAACATAGAAAAATTTCATGTGCTGACATAGATGATCGTTGTTAGACAAATGTTATACCGACTAAATCTTTCTTTAGAAAACAATATTCAGTAGTCTTTTAATACATAGTTGACCGCTAACAAATTAGACGCAAGCTGAGAAAAGAATTCCAACATGGGTATCAAAAGACGTCATTTGACGAAAAGCCATAATGTGTTAACATTATGGCTTTTTAATTTTTCGTGATACTTTTTTATCCTTGATCTTTTTAAAATCCATTTAATCATTCCCTCACCAGCGGATACTCTCCGCTCCTATTAAGAAACAAAGTCTTGCTATACAAGCATTTCTTTCTATATTGGTGTATGCAATGCACGCCTAATCTGGGGATGGTAACAAAAACGGAAGGAAAGAAAATTCGAATTCTACAGAATAGAATTCTCCGTATGAGCCGAATGTGCCATGGTAGTGAGAAATAATGTTATACATAATGTCTTGAAAAGTGATAAAATTGAAGATAACGTCCTGAAGATGTCTAGGAACTTCTTCAACCAAATCAAGAGTCATCATAACCCAATCATCAGCTGATGATCAAACATTCTAAGCTCACAATGAAGTAAAACATGTATGCACATATCCCAGTACCAAATTCTCTTTAGAGCATCCTAATATGTGACAATCTCATCTGATTTCTTTTGTTTGAATTCTTTTAATGCAACCTCAACATCAGTTAAACCTTTTCCAACTCACTACCTAAACCTATCAAAGCGGCTTCTGGGCCAGACTTAAAGAGGTAGCACACTAAGCATTTCGTCGAACTTTTTTCTCAGACGATCAAAAACGATTTCGTCTTTCTGTCGATGGAACCGGTATTTACACCGCGGAAAGTGATGTCGAGTTTTTATCCTTGTGTTGAGAAGCACTCGCTATACCCCTTTATTCTGAAAAACTTCAGTTTCGTTTTTGATCGTCCGAGAAAAAAGTTTGACGAAATGCTTAGTGTGCTACCTCTTTAAGTCTGGCTCAGAAGCCACTTAGATAGGTTTAGGTAGTGAGTTGGAAAAGGTTTAACTGATGTTGAAGTTGCAGTCCAAGACTTAAAACAAAATAAATCAGCTCAGATTGTCAATGATTAGGGCGGTTTTTGATCGTCCGAGAAAAAAAATTTGACGAAATACGTAGCGTGCTACCCCCTTTAAAACGTTCTTTAGCTATATTTCCGATATTTTCACAAGGTCTTATTTTACACTCATGTGGGGGAAAAGTGCATGCGTACTGGCAAGCAAACGAATATCTGTATCAAGCAAGGGTCCTTTTTAGGCTGGCATTCGATTTTATCCTTCTAAAGAGTGAAAGTGGCACATCTTCTATACATTCTTTCAATACGGATATGAATTGTGAATTCGAATGAAGAAATTCGAAAATGCTGGGGGGTTTTATTATACCAGTCCATCCTCTAAAGAGGTAATACTTAAAAAAAGCAACAAACTAAAGAGCAAAGTTATTCCCAGTTTCTCTGCTTTTAAACATAAAATAACACGCATTAATCGTTTCAGAAATAAATATTTAAGTGCTCTTGACTTTCTTCCATGTTTCCAAAACGAGTTCTTTTAAAGCACTAGCGAGCTTCATTTTCCATCAATGCTATAATTGGCTACTTCAACTCAATAACATTTTAAGCGTTTGATGCTAATGCAGTTCTTCTTTTTAAACTAAACTTGCTGACTAATTTTATTTTTCAAATCAATTAAGTAGATGCACATGGACTAAAATATTCTCTGAATGTGACGACGAGAAAATAAATTATAAAAAACCGGTGTTAGTAACATTTCTTTTGCCTACAAAAAATTTGATTTATCCAGTCTGTATTCAAAATCAGCTGCATCGAAATTAAAATACGTATATAGGTATTTTAGAACTCTGAATTTGCTAGAATATTTTCTATAAAAAGATTTCATCAGTCTCATTTAAAATTGACAATGAACTAAAATTTGGAAGATTATAAATTAATCAGTCTAATATTTTAAGGAGACTTAAGCAAAAGAATGCCACTAAAACTGGAACAAGAAATGCTATATGATATTAAAACAACTGGAATTCGACATGACTTATTCAATTTTCATTATAACCTATTTCAACAAATGAATAGTTTTTCAACAGCTGGTTAAACAAATATTCTTAAACATTGTTCCTTCCAATGTTTGTGAGCTGATAATTTCTGTCCTTTCAATTCTTTTTAACCCTATAATGGCGTTCTGACGGTTTCGGGTAATCAGATGCTTATCTTTTAACGGACAGAGAAGCCATCTCTTTATTAAAGTCTTAAAATGTAAATACATTAGATATGTTGATGTTTTGTTTTTGTTGTTCGTTATAAATTCGTTCAACTTCAAGAAGTATACATAACAGAAAAATCATCTCAAAAATATGTCAATTTAAATGAATAATAGCTTTATAAAAAGTAAATGCTTATAATTTAAAAATAATTATAGCCTTTTTTCTCTTCGCAAATAAATACGACACTTAATGTAGAATATTTTAAAAATTGATAACTAATTGTCCTCTTCAAACTGAATATTTTTTAATTTCTATTTTTTAAAGGAAATCTCATTTTTCTAATACCTACTAAGACTTGAATTTTTGTGAAAGAAGATTGCTTTTCATATAGTACTGGTTGCTAAGCAACGATTTAATTGTTAAGTAGATTGTAAAACGTATTTGCTAATATTTTTAAACTTTTATTGCATGATTGAGGATATATTTCAGAGTTCTTTTGTGTGCTTGAGTCTTACTTCGTTACAGCAAAAAATTCACCTTAAAAGTTATTTTCTAAATCATCTTTTTTTCCTTTTTTTTTGTTTCCTTTGGAGGATTATTTGAGCGATTATTGCATCTAACAATTTTTTCGCTTTTTTTTTCGCCCGCAAAGCAATCTATAAATTTTATAACAAAAAAAGTATTACCGTAAATATGCTTTAAATATATGGCTTATTATAATTTGTATTTCCATATTACATTTTTTTAAAGTTATATTTCTACGCACTTTCATGATCATCAGAAAAGTGTTAGATAAAACGAATTTTGATTATAATTGCCATTTCAGATTTCAATTGTGATTGTAATCATCCGTTATTGTTGTAAAGTTTAGTTAAATCACTAAAAGTCAATTAGAATATTTATTTGTTGAATTCTAAAAAGGAGTGAAAATTAAATTGTATTATTGCAAAGTTTAGTTAAATCACTAAAAGTCAATTAGAATATTTATTTGTTGAATTCTAAAAAAGAGTGAAAATTAAATTGTATTATTGTAAAGTCTAATTAACTCACCATAGAAATTCAATTGAAATATTTATTTGTTAAATGCTAAAAAGGTTGGCATTTAATTAAATTATGTAAAGCTTAATTAGAATATTTTATTTATAAATTTCTAATGACTGTTGGAATTCTAGAAGATTGTGTGTCTTAAAATAATTAACTACACAGCCGTGTATAATATGATGAATTAATTAACTTTATTTATTTTTATTTTATTCTTTAAGTCGATTATTGTATCCCTTGATTAATTACAGCATTGATAAGGGTCTGATACATAGCCATGGTGTTATGTAAATTAATCGACTATTCTTTTTATATTTTATTCAATTATTCTTCTCACATTTTATTTTCATCCCTCAAAAATCGTTTATCATATTCTTTTGGTAATCAAGTAAAATAAATGAAGAATTAAGAATTTACTATTAAGGAATATTTTAATTTCGTGTAAGTAAAATCTCAGTTTGAGCAAGAGTTAATTGAACCTTTACAGGAAAAATAGACGTTCCCGCATTAAGCTAAGCATCGCCTCCCACCTTGCGAAGCATCAGAAAAACACAAGCCCGAGAAATATTCCTCCGCTCCGTCTGCCCAGTTTTCAAACAAATAACGATAAATTCTTCACTTTCTTATAAACAACGGATGAACTTAAGCCCGAGAAATGTTCCCTCTCCCCCTTTAATACAGCCGGTGGATATAATTCGTGGGTTCTTTTTTAAAATTGTCGGTAAAATTCTGATTCGCATGCATTTCTGCAGCTGGTTTCAGTAGTTAAGAAACCTTTGACCCTGTTTTGGCTCAGTTTCCAAAATTTTTAAACATTGCCGACAAAATTATTGCCCTTTCCCATGACAAGGAGTTCTCTTGTAAAATTCCATTCTAGAAGTTATTACTCCATTTGCAGTGGAGCGAACGATTTCTATTTCTTCACCTTTGACCTAGGTGCGATTCGCACGGGTCAATTAGTAGCTGTCAACACATCCTTAATCCCTTTGTCGTTAGAGAAAGTCGGAAACTCTTATACCACGTGGTGTAAAATGTTTTGGGCGAAGTACTGGAATTAGCCGGGATTGATTTAAAGTTGAGAGAGGCGTGATTAATTTTCGCCCTGTAACCAATTAAAATCGAGGGTTGCATGATTTTGATGATTTTGGCGGAGATTTGGATTGGTTTTTTCTTCTTCAGAGGGATTATTTTGGCGTAAATGCCGTCGCCAAGAGCGAATTTAAAAAGAGGTGTTCGAGATTTAGAGAGAGAGAACTGAAAAGAATTGGAGAAGTGGAAAACTTTTAGAGAGGTAGAGATGAAAAAATTAAGATGAGTAAGAGAATGATTTTTTTTAAGAAAAGAAGAAAGACGGCGTATTCAGAACCTGAATAGAAATGTCCAGGCGAGCGAAGGGCCTTGAATGCGGCGGTGCCAAGGAGACTAACGGGGATTTCCCTGTATCAGCGCTATGGTTTCGGTGCGAACTGATTGAAATAAATCCACTGCATGGGTCGATTTGTGTCAACATCCCATGAATTCGCACAAATTCTCGAAGAAGGCTCCGTGTCTCTGCCAGCGTACAAAAAAAATGATAATAGCCCCGTATATCCGCCAGCGACCATCATCATCAACTTTTCAGTGTCTGAATTCGCACAAATTCTCGAAGAAGGCTCCGTGTCTCTGCCAGCCTACAATTGAATGATAATGGCTCCGTATATCCGCCAGCGATCATCATGATCAACTTTTGTGCTGAATGGTAGAATAATTCTAATTTCTTCATCACACGACTGTCTCCCCCAGTGTAATCATCATCATAGTTTACCACCTGGAATGGAAATTGCAACCTGCAGTGAAATCAGATAAGTGAACATAATAATAAATATACTTTTATTATTATGTCAGTGTCTCAAATTTGCTTAAGAATCTAGCCGCCGTTTGAACTTATCCATCTGCTAGTAAAATAAATGACTTATCTAGAAATCAAGTAGTTTTATATAGATATATATTATTTTGCCAGGGATGTATAATGTGTATAAGTAATTGTGTTGATTAAGAAACAAAAGAAATTACTATCACTGCTTGGTTTGCAAGCATAAATAATGAAATCAATAATGCGTGTGTACAAATATGATAACAATGATGATAAAATAATGCTAACCATGCAATAGGTTAAATTCAGTTAGTAAAGTAGTCATATTTACCATAAGGATGAAACTAGATTATTCTGCTGATATTCTACTGTAATTATATGTATACATTTGTGAATACAAATGTGATAAAAAATAAATTAGAATATTTACCTTTTCATTAGATCCTTGCATGATGTCATACCACTTTTGCTGTGAATGATAATAATGTAGAGTAGCATGTGTTGATATGAGAATTTGATTATTGAATTGATATTCTGGTATAATGATAATGAAACTTAATTTCAATCTAAAGAGGTAGCTGAGGGTAATCATATGGTAGCTTAAGTCTGGTGGCCACTGATACTAATGCTTAAATCAAATTTTCTTTAATCATTTGAGAGTGAACTGAGGCTAGGGATAATTTGTAGATTTAAAATTTATGGGGAAATATAATCAAATTATGAGGTTTTCAATTTTTCAGTGAAATAGGGGTCGACCCTTATGTTGATATTGTGTTATTAAGTGTTGATATTGATGACACAGCATTGAGTATTCCTTTGTTTTATCAATGATTTATATTTTGAAGTATCAATGATTGTTTAATAAATGTGTTAATTAAAAAAAATTTGGCCTTGTTTTTCTTATCAAACATTTAAGCACTGTGAAAGAAATGAGATTTTAGGGTTATTGCATTTTTTAGAATCTTATAAAATTAACACAACGCATATAGTTAACCACTTTCTAACTTATTGTTTTTAATTGTGGATGTTATTTAAAGGATATTTGAAATAGAAGTTAAGTAGAGAATGCATCTATTGCCTGTTGCTAAGAGTTTCATTAAGTGGAGATATGAGTTAGTTGTTTGTGAATCTGTTTGATATTAATTGAACTAAATTTATGAGATTTAAGGATTACTGATATGTGTGAATATTCAGCTTGAGGTTTATAAGCAGTGAATTTTGAGTTAAGATAAGCAACAGGTGTAGTGACATTCTAAAGTATTGAAACTTCTAATTTGTGAAGGTGTAAATTTCTAATTGAAATTCTTAATTTACTTAATCAAATGATTTGATTAGTAATTTTTAAAGACTCTTAATTCAAGCAAAGGATTTCTAGAATCTTAATTTGGGTATGCATATGCTGAAATTTGAGGAAGTGTTAATTACATTAATGATTTTATTGTAAAGGAGTATGTAGTATATAGATTTGGATATAGAGTAGTAAATTGTAAATCAATCTATTAATTCTTCTTAGAATAATACTTCTAAATAAAATCAATACCAAAACCTCCACAACATTATCCATCGTCAAAAAGTACCCAGTTCTTAAGAACAGCAGAAATGTTAAAAATCATTCAGGTTCGCAAGTTCTAATTTCCGCCATAAATAATCAGCTAACCCTGAACACTACATTAATTACAATTTAAAAGTAGCCACTAAATTCTTGTATAAGAATTTTTCATTCTCCTAGTTTTAATATTATAATGTAAAAATGTTTCCTAAATTGAGTTATTTAAATAAATTAATGAAATTTATATGATATTCTTCAACAACTTGTTTCTCATAAATACTGGAAGCTTTAATTCAAATTAATCCTATAAACTTTAAAACTTTGAGGTCTCTATCGAAAAAATTTTACGAACTAAAATTATGAAAAATTTCTAAATCATGTATTTAGTTCCAGAAACTAATAAATTTAACTAAGATTTTCATATATAACAAAGAAAATAAGTGTTCTTCTAATAAGTAAGTGAAGAATCGATGCGGTGTAGAAGCTTGGTTTGTGAGGATTAGGCTCCCCATCGTCTGACCACGTAATTGCAGGGTATATCCAAAAAAAGCCCTCGCTTCGTTTTAAAATTGGACGCTAATCTAATTAAACTAAATTTACTGAGGAAAAGTTATCAGGAATCGCAGCAGAGATTTCCAACTTGCGGTACGTGCACCCTAGGGATTAGGGAGAATAATCTTGGTAATGGCGGAAAACACAAAAGATAAGGGACTAAAAATGATTATAAAATTTCCTTTCCCCAAGTTCGTGTGAAAAGTGCAATTTGGGCAAGTCCGAAAGCCTATACACGAAAAAAGAAAAAACTTAATTAAGACCTAGTAATTGGTTGATAATTGGCTGTCGGCAACCCCAGCCACCGTCAGTCATATTCTACAATTATGCAAGAGTAATAATATTATAGTGATGATTTATAATATTAGTTTATAGAATTGTTAAAGTACTGTGATCTCATTTCTCAATATTTAACTCACTGTTCTCAATTTTCAGCTTGTTGTATCTAAAACACTTTGGTTGTTCCTGACTATATTGTGAACTCAATTCGTTAATCTTAAGATTTTGTTTTAGAATAATATATTTTGCATATCTCACTTAATATTCAGCGCATAACAGCTCTTTAAATAATGCACATCATCTTCCATAGTAAATCAGATTTCACTACAATTCTATAAAAATTTGATAAACAACAGACAATTAAAACTTTTCATCCTAAACACAAAATAAAAGCAAGCAAAGAATTACTCAATTAGTAATGTAAACCTTCGTCTTTCTTTTAGGTGTTTTTGTACCATTTTTTATCATCTAGCACGCCATTAGAGTTAATAAACAGTTTCATAATACATTATCAAACTTAACCATAAATTTAAAGCAAGATAAGAACAAACCAGCCAGCAATGTGAAACATCTTTATGTTCTCCGCTATTACATTGGTTTATTTGTTTGTATATAGGTGCTATTATATAGGTATATTTGTATTTTTGTTGCTACCTTAATTATGTATTTATTCTATGTTGTTTTGTGTGTGTGGAATCAATAAGGACTCTGCGCACACCCATCCAAACCGCAAACCGGAGATCTATATCTCTGAATGCAGGGGCGTGTCGTAGTGTAAAATAAAGTAGTGTTTAAGTGATGTTTGTGAATCATTTAGCACAAACTTATGCCAATGACAAAACATACATGGTATAGATCAGACGAATGTAGAAGAAAAAATAGTGAAATTCGCATGCTAATGATTCCTCACAAAATGAATAAAAGAAATAAGTGTCCATTTAAATTGCTTATAAATAAGTACAAGAAAGGTAATTTAAAGCCACGCCAGATGTAACACCACAAATTCTTGTGGCCTTACTATGTGTCATAAGAATTTCATATCGGAAAAAGGCGTAATAGTGAAGTAATAAGACTTTCGAAGCAGACGTTTTCAGCAACAATCAGTGAAATATCTACAATCAATTCAAAGCTTAGTCACCCTCTTTTGTAACAAAATATAAGCGCAATTTCACCTAAACAGACAGAAACTACGCAAACATTCAAAATAGAATAAATCTGTATGACAACTCAGAAAAAACCACTATTTTCAATTCTAGTTCCACTAATTTTATAAAATGTTACATCCCCAAAAATGAAATGAAGCAATATTTATTCAATTTAAATACTTGTTTCATGGCACAAACAATGAATTTAAAATTTCATAAAGCAGATAATTTTTTGTTACTTGTGATATACAATAAAGTACTCGAAATTGAAAAAAAGATTAAACAATGAAGTTGTTGCATGGTACATTTTCACAAATAATTAATGCGATGCTTAAAATCAGTTAAATGTAGAAAAATACTTAAGTACAATCTTTATGCAAAAAATAAAGCTTCAGCTGTAAAGAAAACAACCTCTTAATGCAAAAAACATAAATATGTTTGACGTTTTAAATAGAGTCTTCTTTTAGTTTATAGGGCGACCAACTATGCTCCCTACTCTTTCAAATCTATTTTCAACAAATTTTCTTATAATTTCAGGCTCAAATGAAAAAAGAAGTAGTAATGCATTTAATGAAATATTTTGTAAATATGTACAAAAATAAGGTAACTTGAACCTTCACATCATGCGGCGATACAAAAGTTTTTTTTTAAAACGAAGTACAATCTGAAGGATTTAAAAATTTTAAAAATTCATAAAAATTAAGATATAATAATTCAACAAGAAACACAATGTTTAGAATTCTTTAAATGCAAAATAAATATTAAATTTCATTCTCATGAAACCAAAATGAAATGCATATTCAGGTAAGCAGAAGGCAACAACGTAAAAAGTCACGAACAAAACAAATATGTTCAACTGCTCAGAATAAAACCAGCTTTGCAACTATGCACCAATCATATGGCTAATTTTTTCCAAACTAGCAAATGCAATATTTAAAATCATTTGAGCTTGAAAGAAATACCGAATTTATTTTTTTCGCAATAAAACACAAGCGCAGTTTCATCAAAACAGCATGCAACAGCATAAATAAACAAATATGTTTCATCACTTAGAACAAAATCATCTTTTCCAAGTGCAGAGCAATGCACTGACTGCTGTCACTAATTCCATTTTCACCGTCAAACCCTATTGACCTGTTGAGCGCTTATCCACCTGTTGGAATAATAGAGGAACCTTACCTGCTTAGGAACCAGATGGCCGATCAGCGAAAAGTTCCATTCCTTTGCAAAGGCAGTGGGAAGGACTTGCAGATGAGGCTCCTCCGAATCGTTTGTCGCGACGTTCCGCGAGACAGAATCGAAGTGAAGAGGGCAGGAATGGAAAAAGAACAAAAAACCGCAGACGATTTTGGATAATCGTCTTTCCGCTGGCTCTCGAGTCGCGGCGACTGACGGGATATCGCCAGATGCCACGAGCCGGCTGGTGTCGCTGCGATCTGCGTTTTCTGGTGTGGGAGGGAAATTCCTTCTCTTGTCCTGGAGGGTTTTTGGGAGAAATCTTAGGATGCTTCACCTTCGAGCATCAGGAGATTAATGATTTTTATGGGTGGAGGGAGAACAGAAGAAGATGGAAGGAGCATATGATCAGTTGGAGAGGAAAGATTTTTTTTTCTTTCTTTATTTCCATCCCAGAAAAATGGCATATTTTAATTCTAAAAGTAGTTTACGTGCACAAAATATTAAGATGCGATTAAATGACAAAAATATTTCTCAAACCTTCTAGAAAAATTTTTATTTTATTTTGAAGAAAAATTTAAGGGGTAACTGTGTTAACGGTATATAATTCAGAAAAAAAAATAGTTTATCTTGAATTTATGCACATTATAACTTAAGAGAA
>BGPR01040005.1:0-14111 GCA_013235015.1 Araneus ventricosus | reverse complement strand
AGTTAATATTTTAATATTAATAAACATTAATTGATATTGTGTTTATTTTATGTTTAGTGATACAGCACAATTTGTCTTCAAAACAAATACGAAGATCCTTTCGCACCACGTGAATTAATATTGAAAGATAAACGATCCACAGAAACAACACCCACTGCCGTTTTATCTGGATGACCTGGTGCGGGGATTTCCTGGTTCCTGTGCCTAGCATTGGATATAGGATTCTCAAGCCAAATCATTCCCCAATACTTGTTGAGTTCTTCAAAGTTCCACGAGAGAGGAATTTGAATCTCAGATTGCGAGAGGCGTTCAATATTTTTAAGCATACTATGGATATTATAGGCTCCTGATTGTTGGCGATATGGAGGCAAGTGACGACAATAGCAAACCTGGATGTTTTCAGAACAGAAAATTGTGTTTCTGAGAAAACTTCAAACTAAAAATGTTGTCAACGAGTACTGTTTAAAAAGACTTGTGACTATTCTTATTTATTTCTGCTTAGTTACTGGTCGATGCACAATTGTAAGGTTTTAGATTTTACATAAAATTCTTCACCCTCTGACTGATTAGGTTTTAAATCTTTAATCAGATGCAACGTTCGCAAATATATTCAGACACGGTTACAGGGAAGTCTTTATTAGTATAGGGTGATTCGACGCTGTAATAGTATTAAGAAAACAAATTAGCTTGCGAAAATTGATGGATGCAGCAGAAAATAGACTGACTTCCAACCGGGGGAATCGCGGGATAAGCAGCCAGAGACTCATTGCGTTTATAAGATAGTGTAAATATTATTTTTCAGTGATAATCTGCTCCGAAGGTATTGTAGAAAAATATCGGAACTCGATTTTTATTCAGTATATTTCGTGATTGCCACAGATACTTCGTTTTCATGTCTAGAATGTGTTCCAGACAAAGGCTTTACAAGGCCCTCCTAAGATCACTCATTCAAAGGGTTTGAAAATTTTAAAGGCAGTGAAAAGTTTACTGTCTATCCGCCACGAGAACTGTCGCCGCCAAATTGTCTAATTTACGGCGTTCTCTATACAAAACGTTTATCTTAGGAAGAATCCATTTCTAGTAGGCAGAAGTTCATTCAAATGTTTTCCGCCTGAAATTGGCGCAAAGAATAAAATAAACTCCGGCTTCTGATGGATTCCTCATATTCGAAATTGATCTTCCCTAGCATAACCAGTTGCTATAGCGACAGCCGTAAATTAGACAATTTGTTGGCGACAGTTCTAATGTCAAACAGACAGTACAATGACCATATAAAGAAAGTCGGGAAGATATTACAGCAAAACTTCTCAGAGTCAGTGTGTTTGTCGTAGTAAGGAATGGATTTAGAGTCCGCCCGAGGGGTCTCCCCGATATGGGGGGCACAACCTACTTTACATGTGTAATGATGACCCTCCCAAAATTTCCCTAGATCTTTATTTTTCCATTAGCTGAATAGAGAACAAGGTCCAAAAATTGCCCCGAAGAGGGGAACATCATCCTGGACAAGGGGGACCTGGCCCCCTCGACATCCTACTGGCGCCAACCCCGGTCGTAGATTAAAATAAAGTAAAGAAAACTTCTCAAATCGGCCACCTCTTTCAACGACTGTTTTTCTTTGACTCGGAATATTAAACCAATTTTCTAAATGAGTGAAAATAACCCCTAGGAATTGCCACTGCAGCCCCTCCGAACAGCAGATATTTACACAATTTTCAACTTCAATGAAATACATTCCTTTCGCCTCGCTGATCTTGCGAACCGTTTTTGAAAAGAAGTGGAATGGAAAAAAAGCGGTCAAAAGTGCATGCACTTGAATACGACACTTGAATTAAAATTAAAATTAATCTCTCTTTTTAAAATTTAGAGAGAGTGAACTTAGACTTCTCTCGGGATGGGAAATTCAAGTGGTCGTGGTTACTAAACACAGAGAAAGAATTCGCCACAAGTTTAGCATTTTGATCTCTGAATAATATCGAAGCGAGGAATTCAGAATGCGAAAAGAAGTGTAAAGGGTTGCATTAATATGGTAAGGGAAATTGGCGTAAAGTTAAATGAATCTTTCAATTTCGTAAGAATACAGATGAAAATAAATATTAACGAAAAAAGGTGGGATTTTAAAAGAATAAAAAATTTGAAATTTCATGTGGTTCCGAAAAAATGCTGCCGAAAAGGTTTACTAACATAAACGTACTGTTTTAGAATTGTTTAGAAAAGCTAAGCGAAGGAAATTACTGAGAGTGGATTATGCCTCATCATGTGGCAAATCGAAAACGGTTACCTTCGGAGAAACTGAAAGATCCAAGCACACACAAAATACATCGTATTTCAAAAAATATAGAAATTTTCAAATAAAGTACTTCTTATCATAAAGGTATCGAAATTCTTTTCGTTAGAAATAATGAATAGACCTTGTATTAACAGGTATTTTTTCTCGCTGAAATGAAACCCAATAGGGCGGCTCATTTCGCTTGGAACGGTAAGTCGACGCTATCGGGAGATTTCATTGCGCTACCAAAATGTCCATGCTTAGAACCACATCTCAATTTGAAATTCTAATTTCGCTCAGAAACCAGTTGCAGAACTTATTGCATGAAATTAAAAATACTTAAATTTTATGACGATTTAGATATTTTGGCAAAAGTACTTAATGAAGAAATGCATATTACGGCAACACGTGGAACTCGCAAAATGTATCTGATGGCAAATGCCAGTCGGTAAACAAAGGTAGGTAGGTGCCTCTAGGGTGATGACAGAAAAAAGATAATTGTACATTATTTCGCTTTCCAATAATTTGGTGTCATTAGGAATTACAAATATCATTTTAGCGGATGCTAATGCATGGTAACATTCCATTGGAGAAGGGATTATAACGCTTGGCTTCTCTTGACAGCTGATAACTAGATTTGAAATTTTGACAAATCTGAGGTGTGTGTGTGAAGGAAGCTATGGATGGTAAATGTTGTATTTTCTGTTTAATATTCTCTCCTTCTAATGAAGACTGTTATTGTTTTCGGAGGCAGAGGAACATAACGAAGACACCGAGCCACATTTGGACGGATTTGACAATATAACATATACAATTATGAACACGCATTTTAATCCAATGCATTTCTCAATAAAAGATTTCGAAAATTCTAATTCGGCTGCTCAGAAATCTGTCCGCCAGTCGGAAGGATTCCTTTCAGTTAAGAATATGTTGTCTGAAAATGTTGCACATGACATTTCCTTAAATGCATCTCCAATCAAGAGGGAATCCGTAAATCTAGTTGAATTTATTAAACAAACTGGATCATCGAAATTAACTCATGGAAATGAACTGATCACTTTGACTCGGTAATTGCTTCAGAAGCGACGAATTTTTTTGGAGCTTCTGACTTTCCTTTCGAAAGAGCGAAAACACCTTAGATGTGCACCAAACACAAAATATTAGGGATCATAAAAAATTGAAAATTGCATCTAATAAAGCAACTGAGATGGATCATATGAGAGATGAAATTGTCAACAATAAAGACTCTCTCATTCTTGTAGCTCATGAAGAAGCAGTTTCTGTCGTAGGGCCTTCAGAAATACATACACAGTCTCATGGGATTGGCACAGAAAACGCTTTGTTTGTGATATCTGTGGAAAAGGCTTTCGTTCAGAATATAACCTGTTGGCGCACCACGGAACGCATACAGGATAAAAACCCTTCGTGTGCCGAACGTGTAGCAAAAGATTTACTCAGCAAGGCCACCTTGCGAATCATCTCCGGACCCACACCGGAGAGAAGCCCTTCAAATGTTCTACATGTAGCAAAGGTTTCGCAGAGAAATACTATCTTGAGGTTCATCTCCGGACACATAGTGGAGAGAAGTCCTTCGCATGTCCTAGGTGTGACAAGAAATTCAGGCTGAAAACCCATCTTGAGGGACATCTCCGGACCCACACAGGAGAGAAGCCTTACAAGTGTAAATTTCGTGGTATGGATTTCGGGGACAAAAGTAACTGCAATCAACACTACAAGAGAAAGCATGGCGGAAAGTAATGTTTCCTCTAAATTTGCCAGACGAAAAATGTTGAAATTTTTTATTTTTATAATGCAGTTTTAATATGACTCGCTGACGAAAATTGAGCTTCTTAATTTACCGTACTTTTATACAAGCATTTAATTTTACATTTTTGACGAATTGTAGTGTTTTTATTGCTGGAATATAATTTTATCTTGTTATAATTTTTTGTATTTTTGAACAACGGCTTTACTCTCGTAAAAATATTTTGAATAGTTATATTATTGAAAAATATGTTGAATGTCACTGATTAACGAACGGAACGGTAAAAGTTCTCCGAATATCATTTTTAATGGGAATTTCGCTTTACTCTATATTAGATGCATAATTCATACTTACAAGATCAGTGAAGTATTTACAACTTCATATAAATCTGATTTTATTTGTGATGCTGTATGTTCCATAAATAACACTATTATGCATGCATAAAAAGTTTAATTAATGTTGAAAGTGTTTGTAATATTTTTTAGAATAAAGACTTTTAATTTAACTGCAGTTTCGATGTGTTTAAATACTTTTATACTGATATGATATCTCAAGAAATTAGCTGACTTGCTCCTCTTATTCAAACTTCTGCTGCATCTAATAATGTCGTTCGAAAATAAAAAAAAACATGAATGTTATTTTGTCGTCATGTGTTACAATACGTTCTATATTAAAAACTTATTTAGAGATGGAAAACAAAATGTTACTTTAATTGTTATTATCCATTAATAATTTACTTTATATGTTTAACACTCTTCATTGTGGGTAAGTGGGCAAATATTTTACAGAAGGAAACACAATTTTATTTGAATGCAGGGAGTGCAGATGTTCTTCCAATCCAGTAGACATTCTGCTGCAAATAAGAGATTTACAAAATAGATTAATATATTTTATAGATTTTTATAATATATTTAATAGATTTTTATACACAGAAATTGATTCATACTGAATATTTTTGTAAGATTTGCGTTACAGTACAGACTTTTATTATTTTTTCCTACAGTTTCGGTGTGTCAGCAAACTTTTTTAATTCGAATCCTCAACTTTTCCAAACTTCTGCTGCATCTAATAACGGATTTCCAAACAGCTAAAATATGAATGTTATTTTATCGTTTTATATCACAATACTTTATATATTAAAAACTTATTTAGAGACGGAAAACAGTTACGTTAATTGTTATATAATTACTTATTAGTGGGTAATATGTTTAACCCTCTAACTAGAACATATTTTGAATACCCGTTGCTTAGCATGCACTTTGCTGGTCATAAGGACCGGATAAATAAACAAATTCTATTTTAATTTTAGTGTCGGTGCGCCTATATAGCAAGCTATTACCTAAATTTTAAAGACCATAAATCAGTGAATCAGCTGATTAATAAGGTGACCAACAACTCCAACAAAAGGAGGGTACAAATAAATTGAAGCTAAAAATATCATAAATAAAGGAAAGATTTTATTAGTTGCAACAATAATAAAGAATACACAATAATATGATAAATGCACAATAAAAACATTTGTAACATCGTTTATTGGACACTTTTCGAGGAAGGACAGAACTTAAAAAAGGGGGACTGTCCTCCCAAAAGGACAACGGTTAGTCACCCTTGATTAATGGAAAAGAGGTTCAAAACGCTATTATTAGTGCATGGAAAGTAGAAATTTTTATCTTTTTTAATTGAAAACTATAAGATTTTATAAAAGATTTAAGCTGTCATAAACTTTAATAAGAAGAAAATTCCTGCTGTTATCTTAAATTCTACTTTCAAAATTCTCGCGTAAAGTTACCTCAAAGAACTGAAACACTAACTTTTTACATTAGGAAGAATAAAATCTTTTTGGCAGCAAAATCTATGAGTATAGGTTAGATGTATTTGCAAATATTCTATTGCGAATCATTTTTTCAACAATCACACAGGATAAGGGTTCATTTTTTCTCGAATTACAGAAAAAAAAACACTTCTAACATTTTTTTAAAGATAATAAAGATTATTTGATATTGTAATTATTTTATGTTTAGTTATACCATAAAAATGTTTCTTCAAAACAAATACGAAAATATTTTCGCATCATCCGAATTAATTTTAAAAGATGAACGACCCTCAGAAAGAACGCGTAAACTATTTCTTTTTCAGGTTGACCTGGTGTGAGGATTTCCTTGTTCCTGTACAAATCATTGGAGATTGGTTTCTCGCGTCAAATAAATCCCCAATACACATTATATTCTTCACTGTTCTGCTAATTTGAATATCAAATAGCGAGAGGCATTTAACACGTTGAAACACACGATGGCTATAAACGTCCGTTGGTTGGAGATATGCAGACAAGTGACGACCATGACCATCCTGCGTGCTTTTCATGAAGAGAAAATTGCGTTTCTGGGAAAACTTTTAAAGCTAAAAGTCTGCTTCAAAGTTAACTGTTTCAGGATTCTTGTGCTGTTCTTGTGAAACCGGAGTGAAAATTTCACTCCATTTTAATTGAAGTAAACGATTGGCATACATTTCAGAATTATAAAATAGAATATCGACACATTCGTAATTTTTTCTTGCTCGAAAGCAATTTCATAAAAAGAAGTTAAAGACTTTTTGGAATATAAATGCTCTCTTACAAGGTTCTCTTTAGAGAGTGATGTGATAACAGCTGCCGAGAACTGGTTCAGTGGGCAGAGACGTCATTTCAACCAAGACGGGTTGAAAAGTTTGTCTTTCATTCAGATAAATGCCTAAATAGATTTGATGATTATGTTGAAAAGTTATCGGCAAGCCTTTCTTCTCTTAATTCCCTATTTAATATTCTATCTAATGTTAATAAATAAATTTTTATTACCCTTTGGACTTTTAATCGTTATCCGTCCTCGTTCAATGACGGAGACAAGGTGTGGTGAATTGATTGGGCTAAAAGAATGAGGTACAACTGCTCTTCTCACTCAAGGTGGGAAGAAAGAAAACAATGTTACAACTGTCTGAAATCCTCTCGGCCCTCGCCTATCCAACAGGGTCTAAGGTCCTAAACGGTCTTTTACATCTGCCTAGGACTAGAAGAAGAACTGCTAGCAGGCCGACGGAGACACAATCACCGTTATTGAAGTGATGTAGGTTTTAGTAAAAAGAAGAGGCACACTCGTGGTGGACTATGTGCTCACACGAGAGAAACACAAACATATGCGGAAACTTAGAAAGAAAGGCAGTATATTAATCACGTACTAGTTTCATGACGAATACTCGAAGCCCAGCAGCACAAAAAAAGACCAGCCAACACCGCATAACAATAGCAAAGAACAACTTGAACACGTATTAAATCTAACTATAATCAAAACAGAAAAATGAACAATTATTCCGTACATACATTTTTTAGTGGCTGTTTCTTAAATAATCAGTGCGCAAATTTGGTTGAAAACAGTCCATTGTTTTAAGAGGAGATGTGGAACATAGTCACATACATAGCTACAATGGCTTTTATTTATATTAAGATTTTATAAAATAACTTTTTATAACAAGTGCTTTTAAAAATTTGTAATAAATCTACGGAAAAAGAATAGTGATGAAGGGTAAATGGTGCACCAGAAAAAATCATTTTATCGCCCCTCTCCCCTCCATCATTGTCAGTGACATAATTTGTGCACACGTCTCCCGGGGCACGGTATTTTTTCGCCCCATTATAGCATTTCGCTTTAAAAAGTGTCATAAACGCATTGCCGTTATGGAACTATGACCAGTGCAGTGGCGTAGCGATAGTAAGTGGCGGTCGGAAAATATGATTTTTTTATCCTAGCCGTCATCAGTAGATTAAAAGGATGATCAGATGATGACGTCGAAACCTATCCTGGAATTCCCAACTACAAAATATTCTCAGTTGTGACAACATTATTTACACGGATAAATAAAATTGGTTACATTAACTTCCCGTTTTGAAGCAACACGAGGGCTAATTTGGGACGGTCGTCGACATTTTGGAAAGCGGCCAGATGACGAGGACGATACCTGAGCTTGCACCCCCTTCCAAACTTCAACACCACACCAGCGTTAGGACAGTTGGCCCCCTACGTGTGATTTGGGATATACCAGGCCCACATGAATTGCGGATCTTTAGTGGAATCGGGTTTCGAACCCGGAATCCTCCATCCTCAAAGAAGTGACATTGCCACAAGGCCACCGTGGTCCTTAGTACAGTTATACGGAATGTCAGTTCAGAGTACCCAGAGGGTACTTAATAGGACCAGTATCGATCCCTCTAATCTAAGGAATTTAATATTCTTTTTCCATTTCAAGATGGTGACCGTTTTAATGGTGTTGGTTTTTGACGAGTTAATGGAAAATTTGAACCGATTAAATCATTTGAGTCATATTTCTTTCAATAAGTAATAATAACTAGGGTAATTTTGTTAATATTAATAAGAGCAGACATTCAATTGTAATTTTATGAATACTGATAAAATCAGAGACTTGTGGGAATAATTCGTGTTCGAAAAATTGCCCATATCATTAACGAATGTCATGAATATCAGATATTAAATTTCTTTTTTTAACAACCAGTCGAAATTATTTAATTTGAAAATCTGAAGTTTTTTTAAAACTATTCTTAACACTAGGGTTTCGCAAAATTCAAAAATCATTTGGAAGAATGTTTCAATGACAGTAGAAATGATTAGTGTTTTTTTAAATATTGCATGACGCGGAATAATTCTACAGAAGAATATTTTTTAAAAGTTTTTATGAAGTGAATCTAAGTACATGAGAAGTTTGTAAAAAATGTTTCATATATGTTGGTACATTTCTGTATATTTTATTCTTTTTTCATCCGTTCAAATAATTGATTCAAATAAACCTGCTCAGAAATTCCAAATTCCTGAAAGAATTTTCAGAATCATCGATATATGCAGAACAAATTGTAATACAGTGATTTATATCATAACGAATGCAGGAAATCAGGGGAAATTGACGGTATTGTCATGAATCGCATCATTTTACGAACATTTATATTTACAGCTCTAGCAGAAACACTATTTTTATATTCAGAACAATTTCGGAGGTCTTAATAATGAAGTAAGTGTATAACGTTATCAGGTCGTTGTTTTAGGTTCATGAAAAAATGCACGAACAGAATGCCACAACGCCATGAAAGGGATTTCCTTATTTGCCAAGTGGATCCAACATGTACTCACGAACGAAATAAACAAAGTGTCTGTAATAAGAAGTCTTTAAGAAGAAGAAAGTTTTTTAAAAACTATTCTTAACACTAGGGTTTCGGAAAATCCAAAAATCATTTAGAAGAATGTTTCAATGACAGTGGAAAGGATTAGTGTGTGTTTTTAAAATTGCATGATGCGGAATAATTCTACAAAAGAATATATTTTCAAAAAATTTTATGAAGTGAATTTAAGTACAGGAGAACTTTGTAAAATATGTTTCAGATATGTTGGTACATTTATCTATATTTTATTCTTTTTACATCCGTTCAAATAATTGATTCAAATAAACCTGCTCAAAAATTCCAAATTCCTGAAAGAATTCTCAGAATCATCGATATATACAAAAAAAATTGTAGTACAGTGATTTATAACGAAAGCTATATATAGCTCTTTAGCCCTACTTTTAGACAGAATCCTCCTCTATAATGCTTCCCTATTGAGAGAAGGCGTCGAAATTACATTAACACGCGATATCAATCGTTTTCTGAGTGGTGTTTCATTTTTAAACCAACACACTTTCGTGACAATTAGCTGAATCCCAAAGTATTTTACCTAATAAGATTTTCTTGCACGTTAAAAAAACTTAAGAGATGTATTATGTCAATATGTATTGGTTTTGCCTAAATGTTTTTGAAACTTTTAATGAAGCAATAGACCCCACTATAGCCAAATACGACGAAAGTTGCTCTAGTGCGTAAACAAGAATTTAACAGATAATTATGTAATATGCTCTTATAAGATGCATTATAATGCATCTTTCTTGCTTTCATAAGTCCATTGTTAAGGGGGAGTTAAACCATTTATCTTTTACAAAATATGCATTTATAGAACATAAATTGCAGTCTTTTTTTCAATAAATTGATATAATTTTACAAGTTTTCTAGAGAGAGGAAAATTAATAAACTTTTTTCCATGCCTATTATTTTAACATGAATAAATCTTAGAAATTAATATTAAAAAACCCTTTGCTTATTTTTCCAATTACAGAAGAAAATAAAACATGAAAAAAGTTATTAAATTCAGCAAGTTTTCACAACATTAAAAAAATTACATCTTTATCACAGAAAAAGAAAAATTCTTTTATTGTCAGATTTTGCAACTACTTTGTAAATATTTGACAAATTTCTTTGATTTAAAACGCAGATAAAAAAAATTGTAATGATATATACGGAATAAGGAAAGCCATTCCACTCTCAATGTTCAAAAAAAATTTTTTAAATGTTACCCTAATTTAATTTAATAATTATATTTAATAAGAAAATATTAAATAATTATATCTTTAAATGTAATTGATCTTAGCTAATTATCAAGTATCATTATTGACTATCTTGATGGAGTAGTAAAAGATTTAACTACTTTGAAGATTTAATTACTTTAGATTGTCGTATTAAATTATTAGATTAAATTATTTAAAATTCGATAAATGACTTAACTACTTTTTAAAAAATCTAAAGTAATTGATAAATTCTTCTTCAGATAGCTCAAATGGATTACATTTATCCCGATAAACCCTTTCAAAACACAATTAACGTCTCGGCAGCCTCCATTTTAAACGGAAATTTGATAAGTTCTGATAACTAAACAATACTTCTCGCTAAAGAACAGTGTTTACGCCAGGTACAGAGCTGGAGAGAAATCGGAGTCCTTTTTCCGACCGAGCGAGATCCCAACCGGTTGGAACAACGGGTACAAAAATCGCACTTGTCGTTAACGGTTGGAAAAAGTGACGTAATCTGCAAGCGCTGCAAAGAATGCATACAGGCGAGAAACCCTCAGAGAATCAGACAATTATTTTATTTTAGAAATTATAATATTATTAAAAGTATAAAATTAGCGCTTAAGTCTCACATACATGAAGCTTCTTCAGAATGGAGTATGATACAACAATGCAATGTTGTGGGATTGTATCGATTCTGTAGTCAGTGGTGTTGATAACAAGCGAGAGCTTCGTTTAGTGCAACCTTCTTGTAGATCTTCTCAAACTGTGGACAGTGTCTGAAGTGGATAATTTAGTGTACCTGAAATTATCCCTAGAGCGCCCCAAACATTCTCAATAGCATTTATGTCTAGAGATTGATCTGGCCATTCCAAGAACTAAATTCTCTATTGCTGAGAATGGAAAATATAGGGTCTATTCTGGTACCCCCGTTTTGGTTAGGAGTTGCGTTGGGTTCCGTTGTTAACGTGCGGAACCCAACTCAACCGGGGGTACCAGAATAGACCCCTTGTTCTCTACATATTCTAGCATTGTCGTCTGGTAAGATGAAGCTATATATATAAATTTATGCATCGACCATCTTTTTTCTTGATTTATGAAAGACATCCAGATAGCGAATTTTACCACCAGGAAACTTTAAATGTACTAAGTAGGAAGAACTACACTTCCAGCAGAAATGTCTTAGAATAGAGCTCGCACATGCGCTGAAATGCGGTAGGAACGGTACGATATTTGCAAAATGCTGCCCATTCTTGATTCATTCTTGATTCAATAATAAACATTTCGTAGCATGCGGTATAGGTGCTAAACCAGTTAAACTTTAAGTATTCCCTACTCAAGTTGAACTAATTTGTCTCTATTGAAATCATAGAGGGTGGACAAATTTGTTCTTCTGTTCTATTCAGTCCGTACAAGTGTGATGGTCTAATTGATAGCTAGTGACGGAAAACAACTCCACTTTCGATGGAGGAAAGAACCCAGACCTTATCTTCCTCCACCTTAGCGTTAATTTGCCACGTTCCTTCAATAATATTTCAGCCTCCTTGGTACTGTTTCTCACAGACCTATTTTCCACAAGTGGGTGAATCGGTGGTAATTTTGTCACTTTTTTCAAATTTACATCTATTTTCCAATTTTAAAATGTTGGGAAATATTTTACAAAATTAAACACACAATTTTATTTGAATGGAAGGAGTGCAGATGTTCTTCAAATCCAGTAGACATCCTATTAACAATTATAGATTATTCTCCACTAAGAGCAAAGTTAAAGGAAAAGAACAGTAAAAAAATATTTTTTGACGTTAAAACGTCTTTCCGCTCGTTGCAGTGATATTCGGTCGAACTTTCTTGTGTGACAAAATACCATCAGATTCGAATTTCGAATAACTACGAGACTAGTAATGCGAAAACAATGGTTGTCCCACAGCAGATAGATCATATCTGTAAAAGTTTATCGCATAGTAATTGTTTTGCCGGTGACGTCATCGTATCAGTATAGGCGCATGCGTGGTTGTTATGAATTAGTTTTATATCAGGTTATAAATAAGTGTAGCGTGGAAACGCGTTTAGCTAGGAGGTTGATTGTGGTGACATTTTAAAGAGCTTTTGGAGAATTACTATAACCCAAAGTGAGACAATAAAATTATTTATCAGAATAAAAGTAAAAATCGCTATTAAAATGAAAATTTCAAACATCGCATGTTTTTTTATCATAACATTCAGAGTTTCCTTTCGAATTATATGAAACTTACAGAAAATTTGACAATACGTAAAAGAAACATTGTATTAAATTTTAATTCAAAACTTTGATTATTACAGGAAATATGAGCATTTGTAGTAAATAATGTTTTACTGCGCGTACGTGAAATGTAATTTCGTATACTTTCAACAGATGGCGCCATCAAAAGCTTCTCTAAATTAAACATAAGAAAAGCGCAGTTTGTGTCCGCACCATAGATTTTTCGTGGAAACGACGAGATAAAATCATAAAACAAGTATTTAGTATTAATGTGTAATTTAATTATCGATCTTATTTATAAAATATTTACACAGAGTAGTATAGTGGTTACAAAATAGATAAATCACAAGTTTATCGCATGTAGCAAGGGTCTGTGGTAGCTTGGGATTTATCTATTCTGTAATCACTGTATTACTCTGCGTAAATATTCCTTTAAAGAGTTTGATAATTAAATTACATATAAATACGAAACACTTGTTTTATGATTATATCCCAAAGTTTTAACGAAAAATGTACGGCGCGGACCCGAACTGGGCCTTTTCTTTTATCATTAAATCCCACGCAAATTCACTTGATGTTTCACTGTATGATCTTCAGAAAATCGTTTTTTGTCCCACTCGAGAGAATGCAGAAATTTTTTTTAGTTCAGCCAGTTCATCTCGAACCTGAATATATATCACAAGGCCTTCACACATATATCATACAAATTCATTCTGACTATGGAAAAAAGTAGTCCCATTCTTCGATAAGCAATAATGAAGGAGGATCCCATGATAGCAGGCTCTATCACATTATTTATAAAACGATTTACTGGTCTATTCTAGTACCCCCAGCTGGGTTGGGGGACGGCACTCTTTCCGCGCGGGAAAAATGAAGGCGCCCCCCCCAACCGGGGGTACGAGAATAGACCCCTTATTCAAAATGTAATCATCGATTTAATTGCTTTTAATTCATATTAGTCTCTGCGTATTTCATACTTGATCAGCAACAACGCCTCCAGAAAAATACTGAAGTATTAGAATTAAATCTTAAATGTATTCTTTTCGCTGTTTCTTATAAAATTTTTAAAATATATCTAATTGAGATGGGGGACCAAAATATACTCAAAGCAGAATAATTCGGAGCTACGGTGAAAATAAGATGAAAAAATAACAGGTCATCAACGCTTTTGTAAGCTAAATCTATTCTAAAACGATCATTTATTATTTATTTTTTGAACTAAATCAATTGATTTGCAAATTAAGATAAATTCAAAAGACTTCATAGAAAATAGAAAACTGCATAAAACAAATGTTTATTTTGATTTTTAGATAACGGATATAATAGAAAAAGCCGATCCCAGGAGAGAAGGCTCCAGCACGTTATTTATAAAAACGATTTATTAAAAATGTAATCATCGATTTAATCGCTTTTAATTCATAGTTGGCTCTGCG
>BGPR01040004.1:0-10509 GCA_013235015.1 Araneus ventricosus | reverse complement strand
GGAAAAACGATAACAGTTTACCAAACAGATATCACGTAATTTGTTCGTTTCATCATAAATTACTGGAGAAATTAAAAGCTGCTCTTCAACTGTCATGAACAAGTTAAATTTTAGGTAGGAAGACTTTGCAAGCTTTCTATACATATAAATAGCAAAGTGACCACTAGTGAAGAAATCGTCAAATGTTATGAACAAACACACTGAACTACACCTATATAACAGAAAACTACATCATAAAATTGAAATGAAATGACAATAAAAAGACGGGACAAGGAGAGAATGTCGATGCATGCACGTCACGTAATGACGACAAAGGTACTTTTACCACGCAGTTCGACAGGGTGGTCATCACCCCTCGCTCAATGCGGATAGTCAGTGACCAAATATATACATCACGTTCAATGCTTGGATCAACACACTGACCTGTACATATATGCTAATCAAAGATAAACTAAAGGAAATTATGAATAAATGGAAAAACGATAACAGTTTACCAAACAGATATCACGTAATTTGTTCCTTTCATCATAAATTACTGGAGAAACTAAAAGCTTCTCTTCAACTGCCATGAACAAGTTAAACTTTTAGATAGGAAGACTTTGCAAGCTTTCTATACATATAAATAGCAAAGTGACCACTAGTGAAGAAATCGTCAAATGTTATGAACAAACACACTGACCTACACCTATATAACAGAAATAAACATCATAAAATTGAAATAAAATGACAATAAAAAGACGGGAGAAGGAGAGAATGTCGATCCATTTATGTCACGAAATGACCACAAAGGCAATAAAACTTAATCCCACCACCACCCGACACAACACAGGAATGTCATCTAATTCCTTCCCCAGACTGACGATGAAAACACATAATGAGAGTCGGAAATACCTTAAAAATTTACAGCAACAATTTTTAAAAGATATTTGATGTCAATAATGTTTAATCCCACCACCACCCGACACGACACAGTCATGTCACCTCATTCCTTCCTCCAGACCGTCGCTGAAAACACATAAGGAGAGGCTGAAATACCTTAAAAAATAACAGCAAAACTTTTTTGAACATATGTGATGTCAATAAAATTTAATCCCACCACCACCCGACACGACACAGGGATGTCACCTCATTCCTTCCTCCAGACCGACGCTGAAAACACACAGAGAGGGGCTGAAATACCTTTAAAAATAACAGCAAGAATTTTTAAATGATATGTGATGTCAATGAAGTGTAATCCCACCACCACCCGACACGACACATGCATGTCACCTCATTCCTTCCTCCAGACCGACGCTGAAAACTCATAAAGTGAGGTAGAAATACCTTAAAAAAATAACAGCAAAACTTTTTAAAAGATATATGATGTCAATAAATTTGACTCATTTAAAGGAAGGTTATTTATTTCACACAACCATATGTGGGAGTTTCCTTCCTGAGACTCCAATGGGAGGAACGTAGTCCTACGTTAATAAATTTAGAAAGAGTCCTACCGCTACTCGATGTGACCAGGGCAGGTCCTCAACTCATTTTTTGCTCCGTCGGATGCATTTGAATAGAGGGTGTGAAATTTTTAAATAAAAACAGCAATACAATTAAAAAGAAATGTTATGTACAAAATACGTCTACCGAAAATGAAACCATTTCTACATAGACTGACATCTAATGGGCATGTCGACTCAATGCTTTGCCTTGAAAGAAACAGAAGATATTAAAGGGAAAATTAAATAGTTAAAATGACTCCCACCACCTCACTACCTGACTCTTGCGCACCCCCACATTACTTAATCCTAACGGATTCTGGATAAATTTAAATACAGGGTGCTCCGTTTTTAAAAACGACAATAATGATCTTTAAAAAATGATATGAGCAAACAACGTCTACCCGACATAATATAATTTCGACATGTCAGGGGCATGTCATCTCATTCTTTTCTCTTGAAGGATCAAGGAGCCTAATAAAGAGAAAAACAATTTTTTTAAGATCAGTCCCACCGCCTCTAGACATAATAAGGGTATGTCGCCACATTGTTTCTTTCTCATAGATCCTGAAAACCTTGAAAGAAAGGCTATGGCGTCTTTAAATAAAACATCTATACTTTTATCAATAAATGCGACAAGAGAGACATGACAAGGTCATGTTCCCTCATTGATTCCTCTTCACAGATTCTGGAAATATTTAGAGAGAAGTTGTGCACCTTTAAATATAACAGCAATACCTTAAAAAAGAAATCTTATGTAGATAGAACGTTTGCCCGTCATGGTCCCATATGATCATAATGACACGAGTTCGTACGAAATTGCAATATTTATATAATATGATCTTCTTGGCGCATATCATATAAATCGCGCAGTGAACACTATCACGTAATGACGACAAATCTACAAATACTAGGAATCAACACACTGAGCAATATATATAACAGAAATAAATATCATAAAATTGAAATGAAATTACAATAAAAAGACGGAACAAAGAGAGAATGTCGATACATGCACGTCACGTAATGACGACAAAGGTACTTTTACCACGCAGTTCGACAGGGTGGTCAACACCCCTCGCTCAATGCGGATAGTCAGTGACCAAATGTCTACATCACGTTCAACGCTTGGATCAACACACTGACCTGTACATATATGCTAATCAAAGATAAACTAAAGGAAATTATGAATAAATGGAAAAACGATAACAGTTTACCAAACAGATATTACGTAATTTGTTCGTTTCATCATAAATTAATGGAGAAATTAAAAGCTGCTCTTCAACTGTCATGAACAAGTTAAACTTTTAGATAGGAAGACTTTGCAAGCTTTCTATACATATAAATAGGGCAGTGACCACTAGTGAAGAAATCGTCAAATGTTATGAACAAACACACAGCCTACATTATATATAGAAATAAACATCATAAAATTGAAATGAAATGACAATAAAAGAAGGCGATATAGGAAGAATGATCGTCATGCACGTCACGTAATGACGACATAAGTACTTTTACCACGCAGTTCGACAGGGGTAGTCATCACCCCTCGCTCAATGCGGATAGTCAGTGACCAAATGTCTACATCACGTTCATATGCAGGGGATCAACCACTGCACCTGTACTATATCGCTGAAGAGATAAACGTAAAGAATTAAGATAAATGGAAAAACGCTAACAATTTACAAACAGATATCATAATTTGTTCTATCATAAATTAATGGAGAAACTAAAAGCTCTTATCCAACTGTCATGAACATTCAAACTTGTAGGAAGATTTATAAGCTTTCTATACATATAATCAATGACCACTATTGAAGAAATCGTCAAATGTATGAACACACACTAACCTACTATCATACAACAGAAATAAACATCATAGAAATTAGAATGTAAATGACAATAAAAAGACAAGACGAGAGCAACAGAATGTCGATCCATGCACTGTCAGTGGACGAAAAGGTACTTTTGCCACGCAGTTCGACGGGTGGTCTATCACCCCACTCTCCAATGCGGATATCAGTTGCAAATGTCTCTCTTAATGCTTGAATCAACACACTGCACCTGTCTATTATATATCAATGAGATAAACTAAAGGAAAATGAATAAATGGAAAACGATAAACAGTTTACCAAGCCAAGATATCACTGTAATTATCGTTCATCAAGTGATTAATGGAGAAACTAAAAGCTCCTTCAATTGTCATGAACAAGTTAAACTTTTGATGATGGAGAAGACTTTACAACTTTCTATATCATATAAATCAGCAAGTGACCATAGTGAAGAAATCGTCAATGTATGAACAGAACACATGACCTACCATATATAGACGAAATAACATCATAATAGAAATTGAAATGACAATAAAAGACGGACATGGAAGAATGTCGATCATCACTGTCACGTAATGTTGACACAGGAAGTACTTTTACCCACGCAGTTCGACGGGGTGGTTATCACCCCTCGCACGGATAGTCAGTGTACCAAATATGTTACATCACGTTGCAATGCTTGGATCAACACACTGAACCTGTCATATATGCTATTCAAGAATAAAGGAAATTTGAATAAATGGAAAAACGATAACAGTTTACCAATACAGATTCACGTAATTTGTTCGTTTCATCATAAAATTAATGGAGAGAAACTAAAGCTGCTCTTACGACTGTCATGAACCAGTTAAGACATTGAGGAGAAGACTTTCAATACTTATTCTATATAAATAGAAGCAAGTGACCACTAGTGAAGAAATCGATCAAATGTTATGAACAAACACACGACCTACACATATATAACAGAAATAAACATCATTAAAATGAAATGAAATACAAAAGACGAGGAATGGAAAGAAATGTCGATACATGCAGTCGCATGTAGTTGACAAGGTACTTTTACCCGCAGTTCGACCAGGGTGGTATCACCTCTCGCTCAATGCGAGATAGTCAGTGTACCAAAATGTCTCATCACGTTCAATGCTGAGGATCAACCTTTTTCAAACCTGATGTACATATATTGCTATTCAAAGTAGCGAAGAATGTCAAGAATAAATGGAAAAACGATAAAAGTTTCAAACAGATATCACGTAATTTGTTCGTATCATCAAATTAATGGAGGCAAATAAGCTGCTCGTTCAACTGTCATGACAATTTAAACTTTAGATAGGAAGACTTTACAAGCTTTCTATACATATAAATCGCAAGTGACCAACTAGTGAAAATCGTCAAATGTTATGAACAACACACTGACCTTACACATATATAACAGAAATAAACATCATAAAAGAAATGAAATGACAATAAAAAGACGGATGGGAGAATGTCGATGCATGCATGTCACTGTGTTTAAGACAAAGGTACTTTTACCACGCAGTTCGACAGGTGGTATCACCCCTCGCTCAATGCAGGATAGTCAGTGACCAAATGTGCTACATCACGTTCAATGCTTAGGATCAACACACTGACCTGTGTATATTTAATCAAAAAGATAAACTAGAGAATATATATCAATGGAAAAACGATAACAGTTTTACAACGATATCACGTAATATTTCGTTTCATCATAAAATGGAGAAACTAAGCTGCTCTTCAACTGTCTCAGGTAAGGTTGGTGCAGATAGGAAGACTTTTGCAGAAACTTCTATAACATATAAATATAAAGTGACCACTAGTGAAGAAATCTCAAATGTCTATGAACAACACACTGACCTACACATATAACAAGGAAGATAAACATCAGATGAAATGAAATGACAATAAAAGACAGGAGAAAGGAGAGATGTCGATCCATTTATGTCACGTAAAGACGACAAGGTACTTTTACCGCAGTTCGACAGTGGTCATCACCCCTCGCTCAATGCCCGGATAGTCAGTGTACCAAATGTCTACATCACTCAATGCTGGGATCACATACACTGCACCTGTGTATATACTTAATCAAAGATAAACCGAAAAAATTATAATAAATGGAAAAACGCATAACAGTTTACAAACAGATATCTGACGTAATTTGTTCGTTTCATCGATAAATTAATGGAAGGAAACTGTCATCAACTGTCATGAGACAGTTGGAACTTTTAGATAGGAAGACTTTTTTTCAAGCTCTATACATATAAATACGCAACAGTGACCACTAGTGGAAAAAATCGTAAATGTATGAACAACACCTTTAACCTACACCTATATAACAAAATAAACATCATCAGATGAAATGACAATAATAAAAGAAAGGGACATAAGGAAAGAATGTCGATCATGCACGTGGCACAGAAATGACCAAGGAATAACTTAATCCGCCATCGACAGCAGCAGATTGTCTCACCTTCCCACAATGACCGATATCGAAAGCTGACCAGAGGAGTCACAAATACACTTAAATGAGCAATTGTGATATGTTCATAGTTTATGCACCGTACATGAGTGCTAATCATAACCGATCAGCCACACTCAGGAAGTCCAATTACATATGAGATGAAATGGACTAAATCACAGCAGCACTTTAAAGATATGTATTCAACTAGATATCCACACCCGTAATGCTGGGATTCCGCTTCAGCTTCATCGACCGTTAAAAAAGCCGAAGGAAAACCTTAAAATCGCTAGCTAACCTTAACAGATGTCGATGACAATAAACTTTAGATAAGACTTTCCAGCTTCTAACAATAACGACCACAGGAAAACATGTCACCACATCGTTTCGAACAACTGAAAACGATTCTATAATAAATCCTATATAACGAAATAAACATCATAAAATATGGAAATGATGACAATAATAAAGAGGATATGGAGAATTCGATCATGCACGTACGAGACATAAGGTACTTTTACCACGCAGTTCGACAGGGTGGTATCACCCTCATCTCAATGCGGATAGTCAGTGACCAAATGTCCTCATCACCCAATGCTTGTTACACTGACCTGTTACATATATTCTAATCAAGATAAACTAAAGGAAATTATGAATAAATGGAAAAACATAACAGTTTACCAAACAGATATCACTAATTTGTTCGTTTCATCAAAAAATTAATGGAGAAACTAAGCTCCTCTTAACTATGGAACAAGTTAAACTTTAAAGGAAGCTTTCCAAGCTTTCTATACATATAAATAACAAGTGACCATAGTGAAGAAATCGTCAAATGTTAGAACAAACACATGACCTACACCTATATAACAGAATAAACTATCATGAAATAGAAATGAATAATAAAAGACGAGATATGGAGAGAATTGTCGATGCATAGTCACGTAAATGACGACAAGTACTTTTACCACGCGTTCGACAGGTGGTCATCCCCTCACAATGCGGATAGTCAGTGACAAATGTCATACATCACGTTCAATGCTTGGATCAACACCTGCCTGTAATATATGCTAATCAAAAGATAAGCTAAAGAAATTATGAATAAATGGAAAACCGATAACAGTTTACCAAACAGATATCGTAATTTTATTCTTTCATCATAAAATAATGGAGAAACATAAAGCTGCTCTTCGACTGTCACTAGACAAGTTAGAATTTTGTTGATAGAAGACTTTGAACTTTCTATACATATAAATGACAAAGCCACTAGTTAAGAAATCGTCAAATGATTATGAACGAAACACACTGACCTACACCTATATAACAGAAAAAATAAACATCATAAAATGAAATGAAATGACAATAAAAAGACGGGAATGGAGAGAATGTCGATCATGCACGTCACGTAATGACGACAAAGGTACTTTTACCACACAGTTCGACAGGTGGTCATCACCCCTCACTCGAATAGCGTTCAGTGACCAAATGTTACACTCGTTCAATGCTTGGATCAACACACTACCTGTACATATATGCTAATCAAAGATAAACTGAAAGAAATTATGAATAAATGGAAAAAACTAACAGTTTACCAAGCAGATATCACGTAATTTGTTGTTCTTTTTCATCATAAATAATGGAGAAACTAAAGCTGCTTCTAACTGTCATGAACAAATTAGAATTTTATAGGAAGACTTTTACGACTTTCTACATATAAATCAGAAAGTGACCGTTAAGAAATCGTCAAATGCTTATGAACAAACACACTGACCTACACTATATAACAGAAATAAACATCCTAAAATTGAAATGAAATGACAATAAAAAAGACAGGGAAAGGAGAGAATGTCGATCCATGCATCGTCACATCGTGACGACAAAGGTACTTTTTACCCCGCAGTTCGACAGGGTGGTATCACCCCTCGCAATGCGGATAGTCAGTTACTTAAATGTCACATCACGTTCAATGCGGATCAACACCTACCTGTTATGCTAATCAAAGATAAACTGAAAGAAAATGAATAAATGGAAAACCATAACATTTTACCAAACAGATATCACGTAATTTGTTCGTTTCATCATAAATTAATGGAGAACTAAAAGCTGCTTTCAACTGTCATGAACCAAGTTAAACTTTTAGATAGGAAGAGCTTTCAATGCTTTCTATAATATATAAATCGAAGTGACCACTAGTGAAGAAATCGTCAAATGTATGAACAACACACTGACTCTACATATATAACAGAAATAAACATCTAAAATTGAAATGAAATGACAATAAAAAGACAGGATATGGAGAGAAATGTCGATGCATCGTCACGTAAGACGACAAAGGTACTTTTACCACGCAGTTCGACAGTGGTATCACCCCTCGCTCAATGCGGATAGTCAGTACCAAATATCTACATCACGTTCAATGCTGGATCAACACACTACCTGTTTATGCTAATCAAAGATAAACTAAAGAAAATGAATAAATGGAAAAACATAACAGTTTACCAAACGATATCACGTAATTTGTTCGTTTCATCATAAATTAATGGAGAAACAAATAACTGCTCTCGACTGTCATGAACAAGTTAAACTTTTTGAGATAGGAGACTTTGCAACTTTCTATACATATAAATAGCAAGTGACCACTAGTGAAGAAATCGTCAAGCTATGAACAACAACACTGACCTACACCTATATAACGAAATACATCATAAAATTGAAATGAAAATGACAATAAAAAGACAGGAGAAAAGGAAGAATGTCAGTCCATTTATGTCACGATACAGGACTTCCACTAGGATGAAATAGAATAGCAAATAGGCACATCAATCCTACACCACACACAAATACATGGACAATAACTCATTCCTTCCTCCAGACCGACGGTCAAAACACATAGGAGAGTGAAATACCTAAAAATAACAGCAACATTTTTAAAGATATTGATGTCAATAAAGTTTAATCCCACCACCACCGACACATACAGGCATGTCACCTCATTCCTTCCTCCAGACCGACGCTGAAACACAACAGAAGCTGAAATCACTTTAAAAATAACAACACTTTTAAAAATATGTGATTCCAATGTTAATCCCACCACCACCCACACACACAGGATGTCACCTCATTCCTTCCTCCAGACGCTGAAAACACCAAGAGAGATGAAATACCTAAAAATAACAGCAAAACTTTTAAAAGATATGTGATGATCAATAAATTTGACTCATATAAAGGAAGGTTATTTTTTCACACAATATATGGGAGTTTCCTTCCTGAGACCTCCAATGGGAGGGTAGTCCTAATTAATAAATTTAGAAAGAGTCCTACGCTACTCGTATGTGACCAGGGCAGGTCCTCAACCCATTTTTTGCTCCGTCATTTAAATAAGGGTGTGAAATTTTTAAATAAAAACAGCAATACAAATTAAAAGAAATGTTATGTACAAATACGTCTACCGGAAATGAAACGATTTCTACATAGACTGACTAATGGGCATGTCGACTCAGTTTTGCCTTGAAAGAAGATGATGAGAAATTTAAATAGTTAAAATGAGCTCCCACCACCTCACTACCTGGACTCTTGCAACCCCACATTATAATCCTAGATTCTGATAATTATACAGAGTGCTCCGTTTTTAAAACAAATGATCTTTAAAAATGATATGAGCAAACAATCTACCGACATGATATATATTTCGACATGTCAGGGCTATCATCTCATTCTTTTCTCTGAAGGATCAAGGACCTAATAAAGAAAAACAATTTTTTTAAAAGATAGTCCCACCGCCTCTCGACATAATAGGGTATGTCGACACATTGTTTCTTTCTAGAATCCTGAAACTTGAAAGAAAGGCTATGGCTCATGTAAATAAAAACATCTATACTTTTGCAATAAATGCGACAAGAGAGACATGACAAGGTCATGTTCCTCTGATTCCTCTTCACAGATTCTGGAAATATTTAGAGAAGTTGTGCACCTTAAATATAACAGCAATACTTAAAAAGAAATCTTATGTAGATAGAACGTTTGCACATGGTCCATAGATCATAAGACACGAGTTCACACGAAACTGCAATATTTATATAATATGATCTTCTTGCGCATATCATATAAATCGCGAGTGAACACTATCACGTAATGACGAAATCTCCAAATACTAGGAATCAACACACATGAGCAATATATATAACAGAAATAAATATCTATAAAATTGAAAGAAATTACAATAAAGACGGAAAGGAAGAATGTCGATGACATGCAAGTCGCAATGGAAAAGGTACTTTTACCAGAAGTTGAAAAGTTGAGGGTCACACCTCGCTCAATGCCGGATAGTCAGTGACCAAATGTCACATCACGTTCAATGCTGAAACCTTGCCGCAATCACATATTACTAATCAAAGATAAACTAAAGGAATTACATGAATAAATGGAAAAACGATAACAGTTTACCAAACGAGATCACGTAATTTGTTCTTTCATCATAAATTACTGGAGAAACCTAAAGCTCTTCAACTGCATGAACAGTTAACTTTAGATGAGAAGACTTTTAAGCTTTCTATACGTATAAATAGCAAAGTGACCACTAGTGAAGAAATCATCAAAAATGTTATGAACAAACACACTGACCTACACTATATAACAGAAATAAGACTCATAAAGAGGTAGAAATGACAGAATGAAGACGGGACAAAAGGAGAGAATGTCGATTGCACGTCGTAATGACAACAATACGTAA
>BGPR01040003.1:0-14111 GCA_013235015.1 Araneus ventricosus | reverse complement strand
ATAGTAGTAATAACAAATAATATATTGATAAGTAAGCAAATAAATTTAAATACAGTAAATTTTCATTTATGTTACTCTCTTGTGCAGTTTTACATGAAAATTAAGTTTCCTCGAATAAGTATTTCTTGCATGTTATTCACTTTCCCCTTCACATAACTCTTCCACTTCAGGGAGTACGTTTTTGTGTTTGTGAACATTAATACTATGAGCGCACATCTGTGTGCACAGGTCTATATATTCATGTAGCTAATCTGGTATATTAAGTGAGTATGTTGAAGATGTTGTTGCTTATATTTCAGGATTTGTGCAGCGTAAATTAATTTCTACAATTAAATGTGAGGAATGCTCTGATGCATTAATATATGATAAGAATTCTGCAGAAAATTCATATCATTTAATAAATCGTAAAAATAAGTGTGGTCTTATAAACCAAATAAAGACGTTTATCAACTCTGTAAAATCGGAGAAAAAAGTTTTCGCATAATTACAAGTTGCTGGAAAAATTACTTCAAAAAATGTTTTGGAATTGTTGATTGCGGATTCAATGAGAAAAATAAATGTAAATAATGTATTTTCTGTTTTAAATAATCATATATTAAATCAAACTACTTTCGATAATCATATTATTTTTTAAACCAAAAGTGTGTTATTTGAATATTTTAAAATTAGACTTTGTCATGTTGCAAAATCAATTACTGCTTCTTTGCAAATCAACAGAGTTAGAAGCAAAAATGCTAAATTAACAATATTTAAAGGGCATTAAATGCAAATTCTAAATCATCCATAAAAATCTAAAATTTGTAATGTTAAGAAATAAATTTCATTAGTACCCACTGTTTTTAAATTAAAGCTAACCTTTATCTTTCTTTTTTAGCTGTATGTTCCAAGTGCTGTTTTTGTAAAAATACTGTTTATGTAGTTTACTAGCTTGAATAAATATACTTATGAAAGAATTGGTGTAAATTTAATTAAATATGAAAACATAATGCAACAAGAAGAACCAGAAATCTGCGTTTTGAATTATGAGTACTGAACACTTTGCAAATAAATACCATCAGATGCAAGAAACTCGCAACAGTTGTTACGGGTTGAATCAACATAACATGACCTGTCGTCAGGCAAAAAGAGGTAAGCACGAATGCAGCAGGTGTTATAGTGTGTAGCATCGTTATAGCTAGCTATTTTCAAAGTGTATGAGATCTTATCCCTACCCAAAGAAAACAATTTAAGAATATTTTGTTGTGATAAGATTATCATTTCAATTATAAGTAAAACACTTTTACTAAATAGAAAAATGAAGGAAAGAGTTACTGATCCTAAAAAAACAGTAAAAGATATGAATAAGCAAAGCCAAAACAGTTACATTACCACTTACGCGAAACAATAAGAATAGAAAATGGGACAATATTTAATTAAAAAAATAAATAAAATCTCAGAGATAATATACTTTTAATATGCTTCCATTGAGGTTAAAAATTTTACTACAAGGCTAACAAGGAAAAAAAGGGACAAAAAAATGGAAAATTTAAAATACGATAAAGATTAAGTAAATAAAATAATTTGGGAAACTAGATTATGAGTCAGATGTTAGAGAAATTTTGTCACACATGTATATATCAAAATGAGTTAAATATTAAAGGAATCTTAGATTTTCAGTACATATATAAATAAAAATGAGTTTGGCTTAATTCTTGATTTAATTAGATAATGAAAAGGTGTGGAGGAGTAGGAAGGATGATTTAGCTATTAACATACCTTCATTATAAAAATTAAAAATACTGTTACTTTGGAACTGTAGTTTCTTTCTCTCTTAATGTTTAACTATTTTAAATTCTTTAAAAGAATGACAAATTTTATACTAAAATAGGAGATCATGCAAGTCTTCCAAATAATGATTGTTTTATTAAAATTTTAGACATGAAATTCCTTTTATTTTCGGCATAAAATTTCTCTTTGGCATGTGTTCAATTTTATTTTGAAATTCCCAGGGGGGGGGGACACAAAAATATTGCATTGTCATTGAAATTATGTATAAATAATTTTTTGTCTATACAAAACTTAGAAATGCTTGTAAGATTAGTATAATCAGGTACATGCTAAACTACATTAAAAATTTGTCAAATTAAATGGATCTTGAAGTCAAGCACAAAAGTATGATTTTATGCAAAATAAATGAACATTAAATACTAACTTCTGAAAATATAAATGAAACTGTGTAGAATAATGGAAAGAAATTATATCGAAAATTGTAACAAAAAGACTTATTGCTTTAAAAATCTACAGTATCTAAAGTAAAAAATATTAAATAATTATTTAATTTATGATTGATGGATTTCATTATTTTATTAATTCGTGGGGAAAAGAATAACGAAATTCTCGGTAAAAATCTAATGAATCCATCTGTCCCATTTCGAAACTGCCTGGAATATTTGTATAATGCTCACGACTTGCTTAATCGTATAAAACTACCGAATTTTCTGCAAAAAGCGTCGATATAGTCATAGGTATAGAACTCAGTTGGCAACCTTTTATCCCCAAATTCCTAGCGTCACGTGACTTATCTTGGTGCTACTTTTTTGAAGCCATTTCAATGGGAATGATCTTTCTAAGTATTCTTGCTCTGAGGATTTTCCTGCTGTAATGTGTTGTTTTATATTTCAGGTGACTAAGATTTTAAATTGAGATCTGCTTTTTAATAAAGCTGCTATAGAAAAAAGAAGTTAGGGTGAACCCACATTCTTCTAAAGTTTCCTTATGAGAATACATACATAATTTTGAAAAGTATTATATGGTTTGGTTTGGTTGTTTGGGTTTAATGGCGCAAGAGCCATTTTTGGCTAAACTGCGCCAATCAAATGGTAAAATTTAACACAGTGGTACTAAAATTTTAAAATTCAATGAAAATGTGAAACATAAATTGTTTGAAATGATCCGGATGTAAAAAGCAAACCAACAAGTTAAAAGGACTAAATGCTCATAAAAAAGCCAATGGCCTTTAAAAAATTAAAAATATTTGGATGGTATTTCTCACCCACCAAGTCCTGCAAGGTTAGAGACGATGAATTAAAATGATACTCACGATGACATTTAAAAGAAGGACATTCAATTAAAATATGTTGAACAGTAAAATCAGCCTGACAAGTAGGACACCTTGGTGCCCTCTGGCCCAAGAAGAGATGTCTGTGCGTAAAGCGAGTATGCCCTATACGGAGGCGAGTCAATTTGACATCCAACTCTCGCATAAGAAGGGCAGGCCACAAACCAATTAATGGTTTGACGGAATAAAGTTTGTTATTAGTTAAAAGATTCCATTTCTGCTGCCAAACAGAAAGGAAATGAGAAATTAAAAACTTTTTAATATCGCAGTAAGGAAGTGCTCTTGGAAGAAAATCAGAGGCAAATCTTGCAATAATATCCGCTGTTTCATTACCAGAAATGCCCACATGACTCGGAACCCAACAGAAAATTATATTAAAACCTTTATTTCGAAGAAACTGCAAAACCGATAATATTTCCAAAGCAACCGGATGTATTCGGTTGTCATAATGAGATAGAGTTTCCAAAGCACTCATGCTATCAGTATAAAGAATAAAGTTGCGCTGATTAGAAGGCGAAATTTCCTGGAGAGCATAGAAAATTGCCACCAATTCAGCAGTAAAAACAGAGCAACAAGTATGCAGACGATAGCTCAGTGTATCAGATGGAAAAACTACACCACAACCAACATGTCCATCTGATTTCGAGCCGTCTGTAAAAATTGGTACGAAAGAGGAATACTGATAGCGATGGTGGTGAAAAAGTTGTTGCAAAGTAATCGGAGCAGTTGAGGATTTATCAAATCCTGAAAATGGATTCAAAAATGAAAATTGTGGAATATCCCAGGGTGGAAAAGTAAAGAAATCAAAGAACTGAACGGAAACATTATTAAGGTCCGAGTCATGTAGAAGCATTTTGGTTCTCTCACAAAGTGGCAGAATGTGAGAAGGACGAGCAGCATAGAGTCTGCGAAGAATAGATGGTAATGATAATTGATTTATGGGGTTCTTCCGAACAGACTGCGCTCGAAAGGAGTACAAAGCGGAAATTTTTTGACGCCTTAAATGAAGCGGTAGTTGATGGGAAATAATGTACAGGCTCTCCACTGGAGAAGTACGAAACGCTCCAGTGCAGATCCTTAAAGCAGAGTGATGGATTGTGTCCAGTCGCCTCAAGACAGTAGGACGAGCGGAGCCATATACCATACATCCGTAATCGATACGGGAGAGAATCACTGCTTGGTAAATACGGAGAAGGGAGGTTCGATCGGCACCCCAAGATGTTCTGGAGAGGACCTTTAGAATATTCAAAGATCTCTCACACTTCTTCCGCAGATGCAAGGTATGCGGAAGGAAGGTGAGTTTACGATCGAAAATCACTCCCAAAAACCGTATTTCATTCACCACTGGAATAGGCGCATTTCGAATCTGAATATTTGGATCCAGATGAATGTTGCGCTTCCTGCAAAAATGGACACAACGACTCTTCTCTGCAGAAATAGTGTGTCCATTCTTATCGCACCAAGCTACGAGCTTATTCACCGCATGTTGCAGTTGTCGCTCTATCATGTTCATATTACTACCTTGGCATGAGATCTGCAGATCATCAACATAAAGGCTTCCATGGACATATGGTGGTAAACAATTCAAGATTTGACTAAGATGAATTATAAAAAGTGTGACACTGAGGACGCTGCCTTGTGGAACACCCTCAGTTTGAATAAAATGATTAGAATAAAAGTTCCCCATACGAACTCGAAAGGTCCGGTAAGATAAAAAGTTTTTTAAAAAAATGGGTAAATTTCCCCTAAAACCAAAGTTAAAAAGTGTTGAAAGTATGCCATAGCGCCATGCATGGTCATATGCTTTTTCTATATCAAAGAATATAGAGACAAGATGGTTCCTTTTGACAAATGCGTTGCGAATTTGGGTTTCTAGTAAGACGAGGTTGTCAACAGTAGACCGTCCTTTACGGAAACCACTCTGCAACGGGGGAATGCATCCTTGTTTCTCCAATTCATAGATAAGACGAGCATTGACCATGCGTTCAAAAGTCTTGCATAGACAGCTCGTCAGAGCAATTGGTCTGTAGTGCAGAGGATTGGAGGGATCTTTGCCAGGTTTTAAGATTGGAATCACAGTAGCTTCATGCCATTGTGAAGGGTACTTCTGCTCAGTCCAAATTCTGTTAAATAAAATTAGCAGATGGGAAAGGGAAGTGGTATTCAAATGGCGAAGCATATTATATGTGATTCCATCGGGACCGGGACTGGTGTCATGTGCCCGACTCAAGGCGGTTTCCAACTCAAACATCCTGAACTCAGAATTATATGGAAGGGTATTGCGGGCTGTAAAACGCAAAGGTGTTCGCTCCGAGCGATTCTTAATCGCCACAAAGTCAGGGCTATAAGAATCGGTTGCGGAAACTTGTGCAAATGCGTGCCCGAGAGTATTGGCTATGTCTAATGGGTCGGAATGAGTCACATTTCCTGCATTTAAAACAGGAATTGAAAATTCATGATATATGCCATTAGCAGCCTTGACCTTTTTCCACAATTGTTTACTAGAAGTAGAGGATGTGATAGATGAGATAAAATTTATCCAAGATTCCCTCTGACTACGACGGCGTATGCGACGAGCAAGGGCTTTGGCACGCTTAAAAGCGACATGATTTTCTGTCGTCGGATACCTCCTAAAAATGTTCCAGAGTCTCTTTTCTTCCCTACGACTGTCACGGCAAGCTTCGTTCCACCACGGTCTACGGAATTTCCTTAGACGTGGGGAACACTTGGGTATAGTATTGTCTGCGGCGTTACTTAAACAATCTACAACATTTTGTACTGCTTCCGTAATGTCTGCAGTACTGACCATAGACTCAGTGATATCTGCCAATTGCATGAAACTACCCCAGTCTGCCCGCTGGAATAGATACCGTGGTGGATATTGAATCGCACCACCACTATCAGCATAGGAGACTATTATGGGAAAGTGATCACTGTTGCAGAGATCACTTCCGACGGTGAAATGCAGTAACGGCAGAAGTGTAGGGGAACAAATGGCCAGATCGAGACTGTGGAAGGTGCGTGTGGGTTCGTGGAAGTACGTTTTCTCATCATTATTGAGCAGACAGAGACAGTTATTGGAAATTAACCGTTCGATCTGTCGCCCACGAGAATTGGTAACATCCGAACCCCACAAAGTACTATGACCATTGAAATCGCCCAGCAGCATAAATGGTGTAGGAAGCTGGTCCACTAAGGTTTCGAGATCCTGTTGACTAACTACATCGTGAGGTGGCAAATAAACGCAGCAGACTGTAACCAAAGTTCGAGCATGAACTTGAACAGCCACAGCCTGCAAAGAAGTGTGTAAAGAGAGAGGTGTGCTAGGATACAGGTTTGAGGTAAGGATGCAAACACCGCCAGAGTGATTACTTCCAGTGGCAGCATCCTTCCTAACACTGTTATAGCCACGTAGTTTGAGAGGGTTATTGGACGACAAGAATGTTTCTTGCAGTCCAATGCAAACAGGATTAAAAATGTTAATTAAACCTTTAAGGTCCTGTAATTTGGACCGAATGCCGCGACAGTTCCATGAAAGGAAAGTACCCATTAAGAGAGTTTTGGAGGATTAGAAGTAGGAACACAAGGTGGAGTTTCCGACGCATCACAATTCATCTGCAAATCTTCATCCTCATCTGATGGATGAAGTTTGAGATCAGGGACTTGGGGTACACCACCAAAAATGGACGGCAAGTCCTTGTGAACTATCCCCCTAGTAGCAAGTCCCAGAGAGACTGAATTTTGATGGGCAGATTTTTTTAATTTGGCAGGGAGATCCTTCTGAGACAGTCCACGTTTGGCTTGTTTAAGCTTTTGTGACTGTTCAGATTTGGATCGTACCCTGTTTTTGTGTGCACTAGATACCTCAGGAGCACTGGTGACAGTTAAATCAGAGTCAGTGCCCGAGGAGTTTCCATCACTTGCATCAGAGGTCGAATGGACCGTTTTGGCAGAGGATGTTTTATTTTTATCAGTTTTATTTTTGTTTTTATGGTGAGCATTACCTGAACCAGAAGAACGAGCGTTATTTGGCGATGTTTTCCAGAATTTGGAGGCAGTGTTGGTTGTGATTTGGTTATTGTTTGCAGATTGATTTTTAGAGGATGTTTTAGATTTTTTCTTTAATTTTACTATGGTAAATTCAGATGCGTGTTGTGAAGCTGGACCTGCAGAGGTTTCAGAACTAGGTTGAAGTGAAATGTTTTTATTTGTATGGCGAGATGAGGATGCTATTGGTACAGGGTCAGATTTTGAAGTAGAAGGGACGGGATTGGACATAGTGACCAAATGGTGACAGTGAGGACAATGGGTGGTCTGGTAGGCGGGATGGCTTTTTTCCACGACAGAAGCGTAGCTCCCACCTTCAGGTGCTAACTGTTGTTTGGCTATTCGTCGAGCTTCAAGGAATGTGATGTTATTTTTAAATTTGATAGAAACAACTTCTTTCTCTACTTTCCATTTAGGACAGGAGCGAGAGAAAGAAGTGTGCTCGCCCTGACAATTCACACATTTTTCATTGGCCTTGCATCCAGTGCTCTCGTGGCCAGCCGCTGCACAACGGGCGCAAGTAAGTGTCCCGCGGCAGTTGGTTTTGGAGTGGCCAAAACGCTGGCACTTGAAACACCTTAATGGATTGGGAATATACGGCCTTACGGAACAGCGAACGTATCCAGCCTTTATATATTCCGGCAATCGAGGTGTGTTGAACGTCAATATGAAATGTTTGGTAGGCACAAGTTCACCGTCTCGACGAATGTTAATGCGCCTCACATCTTTGACACCTTGACCACTTAATTCTTTTGTGATTTCCTCAATGGGGAGATTGAGGAGCCTTCCACAAGTAATGACGCCTTTAGAGGTGTTCAGGGTCTCATGTGACGTCACAGATACAGATAGTGTTGAAAGAGCCTGTAATTTCCGGATTTGGAGTGCTTGCTGGCGAGAAGCAACCTCGACAAGCAAGTCACCTGAACGCATTAATTTGGTTGATGTCACAGTGCCAACACTGCCTGTGATGGCCTTCTCGACGAGAAAAGGAGAAACATTTCCAAAATTTTCATTGGTTTCCGATACACGCTTTATGATAAAGAATTTTTCGAAGTTTTGATCAGAGAATTGCCCACTGAAGGGAGGTTTTTTGGGGGGAACCATGCAAAGTTAGAATGTGATTCGGGACCCGACGGCACCGCCCACCACGGAGCCCAACAAGGGAAGGCAGCCACCGGCTCTGGGCATTTCCAGCCTCGGTACTTACCTTGGTGCTAGCCGGGACCTATACGCTCAGAGTCATCTCCAGGAACGTTGACCACCCTTAACGCCAAGCCCCAGAGAACGACCCTTTCGCTTGATCCCTAGCAGACTAACCAGACGGTTAGGATACCAGCCGAATTGATACACCGGGGACCAACAGTGCACCACCCGTCTAAAGGGTCGCCACGCACGGCCAACACGTGGGGGTATATTGCTGTCCGTGAGAAGCACGAAGCAAACAGAGCGGCGACAGCTTCTCATGGAGAGCTCCCTCGCCTACCCTCGAGGGAAAGAAAAAAAGCAATAAACTCAAGGGGAGGAAAAAACGGAAGGAGACAAGACACTAGGGTACCTCGGGGTCGTGAAGCCCGTCACACCTAAAGAAGATGTGCCCCTGAGGGGGTATTATATGAGATAAAGTAATGGGGAACTTCAGCATTTTTTAAAAACACGTGAAAGCCATTCGTATTTGTAGAAGGAATCATTCTAATTTCAAATATGCAAGTGAAATTCTACATAAAAATTTATTTATTTAAATATTGAGAGCGAAAGATGCACTGAAATAACAGGAATCATGATGCAATCCGAAACGCACTCTCATCGGCTGAGTAGATTTTGACGCCACAGTTGCCTTCCTTCGCATACTTCTCTTTCGCTACTTTTGTGCCCTACTTTGAATCGAGGCGTTTGTACCAGCTAACATTTTAAAAGTGAAGTTTTTGCTTTTCTACTATTCAACGTTCAATTTCACAACGGATATTGGTTTTGTACAAGGTAAATTGGATAATTTGCCAAGGATTGATTCTACAATGACGGCAATGTATTTCAAGAAAAATTCCGATTTGATTTTGGCTGAGATACGAAGAATAAAAGCACAACGGTAAGATTTCTTCTTTTTTTGACTTGTAATTTCTTTTTTTCCCCTTCCGCTTACTTATCGCTTACTTATTTTATTACAAGGGAAGTAACACAAATGTTTTGTCAGTACATGTGTTTATAATTATTCAGTTCCGACAAAGAAACTGGACACAAAACGCCGGCTCGTAAATTATCTCATAAGAAAAGTTGTTTTGGCCTTCCCTTGAATGCATTCAGTAACCGGAACAAAGCTCTATACTATACAGAAAACACACCTGTGCCTTTTAAAAATTAATTTTATTTTATATAGTTTTATTTCACTACGCTTTATTTTACTATATAATTTATTTCCTTTGTACAAGTATTAATTTTAAAATACTAGTTTATACTAATTAATATAAAATCTGCTAAAAATTACTTATATAAAGAAATACACTAAAAAATTAAAAATGATAAAACTGTAACAACTTTCGTAAATTGCAAAAAAAAAAGAAAAGAAACGAACAAAGTATCTGTAAGTAGTAAGCCTTCTTTACTGCAAAGTAAGCTTTTTTCATTATTTTAGTTAATTTTTGAATTATATAAAAAAACTATATAAATTTATAATAATATTCAAACCAGACCAAATGCGACTGATCTAGGAATTTAAGTGCTGTCATCAACAAACTCGAGATGCACGGTGAGATAAATTTATCCCTCCTTTACTCAACTATAATCTGTATCCCTCCTTTACTCAACTATAAAGAGAAAACTAACTTTTGAAGATTAATTTTGATTTTAATACATTTATTGAATATAAAGAATTTTATTTTATCCGTAATTATGCGAATTATTTTGTTGAACTACAAATGAAAGAATTTCATTATCAAAGAAGTCGAATTTAAACTAATCTTTAAGATATTTTGGTACTACTAGTACTGTAATTTTTAAAAAATATAAGAAACATCTGAATATCCATTGAAAAATTTATGCAATAAAATAACAAGAGCAAGTTTTTTTAAAAAAGAGTCCTTAAAGAAGGTGGATCTTCTATTTTTTTACCTTGAGAGCTGGTTGGTTGGTTGTTGTTTGGGGTTTTAATGCAAGAGCCATTTTTCTAAACTGCGCCAAACGTGTATGGTAGATAAACAAGATCACGGTGAAAAATATATGGTGTTATTAAAAAAAAGGTAGAAAATCATTTAAATAAATTTGAACATAATGCTTATGAAAAGATAAAATCATGTTACCAAAAAATGGATAGATGAACGACGAGAAGAGAAAAAATGCAAGCTCAAAATAATATCCCATGGTGGGCTGGTTGGTTGGTTGGTTGATTGAGGTTTAATGGCGCAAGAACCAGTTTTGGCTAAACTGCGCCAAACGTATGGTAGATAAACAGGATCACGGTGATAAAATATATGGTGTTATATTAAAAGAGGTAGATAAAAATCTAAAATTTGAAATTCATAGGTGCATATGAAAATGCCAAAATGGGTTGCCAAAAATGGATAGATGAGCGATGAAAAGAGATAAAAAATACAAGTTTTAAAATATGTGAGATTGTAAAATATGTCTAAAAAATCACATGGTGGGCAAAGACCAAATAAAAGTCCAAGGACGAAATCCATATAGAAAAAATGTTTAAAAAATGAAAGAACTAAACAATTAAGTTTAAACAAAACATTTCAGCGCAAGTCGTTTGTTTGCTTTTTTTTAAAATAATATTTTGAAAATAAAGTACAAAACAGAGAAGCAATAATGTTACCTGTTTCTATATTTGTTTGCCTTTTCAGGTTTGGAAGGGGGTGGAGGACTGATAGCTGCAGGTGAGTCTTCCAAGTCCTCCGACATATTGTACTCAAAGGCATCCTCTTCTGATGCAGAGGAGGAGCTCATCTCGGCATCAGCATCCGATTCCCGAGATTGTAAAACTGTTTGTTCTAACGGAGGGAGAACAGCCATTGGTAAAAGCTCAATGTCAATAGAAGAATGTTTGGTGGTTTCAAACGGTTTCAATGCAGATTGATTTGTAGATTTGTTATCTTTTGTTGGAAGAGGGTTAGTAACTTCACGGTGAGAGGTGGTGTAAAATTTTGCGATCTTTTCTGCTTTGGCGTTGGTATTATTTGTTTTAGTAGGAGAGTTCTTTTTTAACTTTTTTTTGTTAATAACCAGTGTAAAGTCAGTTAAGTCAGGCGAGACCAAAGCTTCTTCACTGACCGGAGCAACAGGGGGAGTGGAAGGAATCGGTAAGTAGGTCATTGGAGGAGATTCTCTTGTAAGGGATTCAGACGGTTTAGAATTAGAAACAACAGAGGCATCTTTATTTCTGTCGGCGGAAGGAGCAGAAGATGATTTTTTTGCGACAGAAACGTAACTATTTCCGGGTGTAGGTGTCATAGATTTTACAAGTTTCCGGGCTTCGGGATAGGATATTTGTTTTTTAATTTTTGTGGTGATTATTTCTTTTTCTAATTTCCATGCTGAACAGTTTCGAGAGAAGGAGGTGTGGGCGTCTTTGCAGTTGACGCATTTCTCAGCAGCGGTGCATCGAGAACTGTCGTGGCCTACCTCTTCACAACGGGCGCAGGTGAGTGTCCCGCGGCAAGAAGTTTTCGAATGTCCGAAACGTTGGCACTGGAAACAGCGGAGTGGGTTGGGTATATATGCCCTAACAGAAAGACGCATGTATCCTGCCTTAATATGTTCAGGTAATTTTGCGGAATCAAAAGTTAGTATTAGATGCTTTGTATTTAGGAGCTGGCCATCCCTCCGTATTGATATACGACGTACATGGCTGACCCCTTGGCTTTGCAATTCTTTAAGGATTTCTTCTGTTGCAACATTGAGCAATTCTCCGCAGGTGATAACTCCCTTGGAGGAATTCAGAGATGCATGTGGAGAGACAGATATTGGAATATTAGAAAAATTTTTAACTTTCACTATTTGTTGAGATTGTTTCCGAGAGTGGACTTCGACCAGCAAGTCGCCAGATCGAAGCTTTTTAGTGGATTTTACTTCACCGATAGTTTCGGTAATGGCTTTTTCAACTAAGAACGGCGATACAGTGTGAAAAGTTTCATTAACAGTAGAGTTTCTTTTAATCATAAAAAAGGTCGGAAAATTTGTTAGTTTTGAAAAATTTGATGAAATTTGTTGCCCACTGAAGGGACCAGATTTTCTTTTACCCATATGATATGGCATATGGTTCAGGTCCGACGGCACCGCCCACCACGGAGCCCAACAAGGGAAGGCAGCCACCGGCTCTGGGTATTCCCAGCCTCGGCGCTTACCTTGGTGCTAGTCGGAACCTATACGCTCAGAGTCACCCCCGGGGACAGTGACCACCCTTAACGCCAAGCCCAAGGAGTGACCCCTTCGCTTGATCCCCTTGAGCAGACCAGCCATGTGACTGGGATACCAGCCGATTGATACACCGGGGACCGAAATGCACCACCCGTCTAATGGGTCGCCACGCACGGCCAACACGTGGGGGTAATCTGCTGTCCATGAGAAGCAAGAAGCAAACAGAGCGGCAACTGCTTCTCATGGAGAGCACCCTCGCCTACCCTCGAGGGAAGGAAGAAAAAAGGTGAAACTCAAAAAAGAGGCAAAACTCGAAAGGAGAGCAGACACTAGGGTACCTCGGGGTCGTGAAGCCCGTCACACCTAAAGAAGATGTGCCCCTGAGGGGTCCCTTTGAGAGGCAATGGCCCCTCAAAGGGTAAAAAATAATTCCATGTAATCAAATGGGAAAAAACTAATTAAATTTAACTATTTTCTTTAAAATATCTTAATTTTTTTTGCTGCTAACCTCACCTTATACTTCTTTTAAAAACAAAAAAGATATCGAATTCTGAATTTACTGTGCTTCATAATATACAATTTTAATAGGTATAATATAGATTAATGACTCACATCAAAATGATCTCCACAGACATGACGAATGCTGCTTGCTGATAATTCCGGATTTAGCTTCGGATCTCTATGCTTCGCTTTACACCACTTTTTGCGAATAATTCAATTTTTTGGCAGATAGATAAATAATTTATCGGGTGCCGTTACAATTGTATTGCTACATTTAGGAACAATACAATACTTGTATATTTCCGACATTAATTTATCTGACGCAATAGTCGGAAAATATAGAAAAAAAATAGAATCTAAATAGAGAGCGAATGGGAAGGAAGCGTGTGTCTCCCTTGTCAGGCAACTTTGACGTCAGACCCGTTTCGCGCCAAAATGGATAGTTTTTCCCGCGAATTCCGAGAGGCGAACTTTGATAGCAAATTAAAAAAAAAAAAACTGTCTGGACTTTTTCAAATGTTATTTTTCGTTTCAAAGCATTTTAAATTGATTTAAAAAATAAAAAAAAAATTGCTGAAGTTCCCCATTGTGTTTGCTACTGAAATTTTCCATAAATCTGCACTGTCCAATTGTTTTTATTTACAACAATTTGAAAATAAAAATAATTTTATTTTCGAGAATTCCTTACTCGAAAATTGTGAAATACGTCTTTTAAAACTAATAATACCAAGGATGTGTGAACTTGATTCTGATTAGTGTTTAACTAGTTTTTAAATTTATTTCACCTTAAAAATGTAATGTGGCAGTACGAGGATTAGATTTGGTTTGGTTTGGATTTTTATGGCGCAAGAGCCAAGTTGTTGGCTATACTGCGCCAAGAACTATGCTTAATTTGCACGATGCCAAAACAGTTTCTCTATAGGTAAAAACAAGGTATGAATGTTTACCGAAAGGCTAAGATACTAACAAGGTAGTTGAATAAAAAGTAGTAATTAATACAGTTAAAAAAGCATCGAAAAATGTGTTAAAACGAACAAGTTTAAATAAGAGAATAAAACCCTATGGATTTCAAAAAGGGTATAAGTTGAACATGAGGGTTTCTCCCAAGCAACACTGG
>BGPR01040002.1:0-14112 GCA_013235015.1 Araneus ventricosus | reverse complement strand
AAACATGTATATCTTATGCATGCTTATAAATTAAAATGCATATTTTTTTATCAATTATATAAATAATTATCAAATTCTTATTTTCTAAAAGGCGCCGATCTGCAAAATTGTAAGTCTTTCATCACAGAACAGGTGACATTTTTACCCAATTTTGTTATTAGTTAGGTATTTTCATTGGCCCATAGGCACTGAAGCTATGCACCTAGCTACTGTTCTGATGAGGCTCCAAATTATTCCAGCCCAGACGCTCTAATTTGTCAAGACGGCCCTCTGGGTTAAGTCGTTTGATTTAGAGTCATACATGATTTAAAACGTCTTATCAAGCATGAGACATATCGTGAAATTTTTTAGGCTATTGTTCGATAAACATATATTTCCTTATTACCGTTATTATTACGTTATTGTTCAGTATCCTATGATATTTGAGAAATATAGCGCGAACAAGAAGATAAATCTACTAAATTCCACGAAAATACATAAAATTCAATCGATCCACAAAATTACTTTTATGTACACTGCAAATAAAGAAATTTATTTATGAAACATTTCTTAAAATTTATTTTTCAAGTTACTTCCCTGTGAGATAGACGTTTTAATAAATTTGATTGCCTTTCGGTAGATTGATATTTCATTCGGTTAAACCCTATTTAAAATTCATTTTGATGGGAGTTATAATATCTAGAAGCTTTACAGAAATTCAAATTCCTCATTTCCTATAAACTTACACTCATATGTTTAGACTATAGAAAATTCTTTAACGGCATACAGAATAAATAAAAATCAAATTTAAGCTTTAGAGTCTTTCACATGAACTTTACAATTGACCAATAGATGGCAGCACGATATTATTAGTGATTGATCAGAAAGAAAATACGAGTTGCTTTGGGTTCCAGAAGGATAGAATAAAATCTTTAAAACCCTAAGTCTCGCCCCGTCATATCGACGTGCCTCGAATTATTTCATTTTTAGGCTTATAAACTAAAACTGAATCATTAATTAGTTTTATAATTTGACACAAAAATTACGTAGAATCCATAAGCATCCCAAGTATTCTGTGCCATCTTAGATGAATGCAAACGAGAGCCCCTTTCCAAAACAAGAGGGGTCATCTTATTAGATAGCAAAAAAAAAAACCTTGTTTTTTTTTCAATTAGACTAGAGAAACAGTCGTTTCTTACTTTTTATATAAACAATTCATGAGATTTTGTGATTGAAGAATCGCAGCAATTACAGAATTTTGTTTAAAAAAATTGTTTGTGTTGCATATCTTTTGTAGGAAGACATTGAGAAAGAACAACTAAAAATCATGATTACAGAACTAATGAGACTGCAAATAAAACTACTTAATTATTGTATCACCATCGAGAACACACAATTGTAAAAATGTTCTGAACTCTAGTACATCAAGACGGGATAGAAAGATCGGTTAAAAGATCCTACCTTTATAAGCATAAAACACGGAAAGTTGAATAAAAACATATGAAGCAGTTTTTGCTTATTTCTGAAGTACCCAATTCAGAATATTATTTGGTTGAAGAATCGCAACAATTTCTACTTAAAAATCCTAAAGTATTATTTGGAAGCAAACATTAAGAAGGAAATAATTTCTACAACAACTAAAAATCTTCATCAAAGAACAACATGAAATTGAATTAATAAGATGCGGATTATTACAAGCGTTAATATGAGACAGAATTATTACTAATTATGCAGTTTTTTGAGTTAATACTCAAACATTTTAGGAAAAAAATCCTTAACTGATTATTTTTTCTGAATTAATAAACTTGAATGAATATTTTCTTAGCCATATATATTTTCTGCATTTCAAAAAAATAATTATTTTTAACAGTGCATTAACAAATGGTTATACCAGAGGTTCGCGAAGTGCGCGCTTCGGAGCCTTGGGTAGTCTCGACTTCCTCATAGGGAGCCGCGAAATACTACAGATTTTTCCTAAATTTACTCACACTTTTAATTCAGCATCATACACTGCTGACCAAAAATAATGCACAATTTTGAAGGTGCTACAAAAGTGGAGTTAATATGGATACCATAATTCTCAATCAGTTGCTGAAAATCATGGGTCATAATATTGTCGGAATTCACAATTTACATTGAAGATTCGATCACGAGGGCATTTAAAGGGAGATCAGAAAGGGATGAAGACAAAAATGGAGTTTGACCCATCTTTTTTCACAGAAAACTGGTAGCGAGATGTAATTTTCATCAATGGTTATGTTTGATGTGCATAATATTTGCATGCATTTTCGAAAACACAGCACAAATATTCGGGAAAATATAAAGGTTTTCTTCAAAAATCCCAAATTTTTCCTCAGATTTTTTGCTTATAACACATGCAGAGTTTTCCACCAAATTGTACTAAACTTACAGAACACTTGACAATATGTAAAAGAAGCATTGTATTAAATTTGAATATTACAGGAAATATGAGAAATTGTCATAAATAATTTTTTACTGCGCATGTGTGGCACGTAGCGTAAATATTTTTCATAACTTCAGAGCCAGATATATAGAGCAACTTATATAAATATTCCAATTCAATACCATTAGTATTCAGAAAGATATCGGCATTGCAACAAGGTGAATTTCGGTCACTCTAAGAGACGCTAAATGACGAGGTTTTTGCACAAACTGATATTTTTTACACTTGAATCCTGCACACATTTTTAGCAGATATTGTCAGTTGACTTGAACGGCATAATATTTCTTGAAATCTAGCTAATTCACATTTTTAATAGAGTATTATCTTGCAATCACTTTTAACAATTAAAATACGTGATTTTGAAATAAATTGACAGTAACAACTGTAGTGTTGTCCGATAAATTGACTCTGTTCAGGACAAATCATTGCTATAATGTCACACAGGCGCAAACCAAGCAATGGAAACAAAGGAGACAGTTATACAATTCAAATAAAGTGGTGACAGATATACACATATTTCACGAATGTAGCACAAAATTACTTATAATTCTTCATAAATTATTTCAACGCAATTGAGAAGGTTTTTAGTAAGAGCTAATTATCATTTATTGAGCTCTCAATTTTTGAGTAGTATCGAAATATTTTGACAGACTTGGAAATTTTTTTAACAACAGATCAGCATGTCTTCTGGAACGGATCATGGAAGAATAAATAGACAGTTTCAGAAAAGCAGCAAATAAAAAACTTGTGTCGCCTTTTGAAGTGTTAATGCAAGTTATAGAAATTAGGAACACATATTTTGGTAAATTTTTCACCCATCTGTAAAGTTTAATTTTTTTGAGAATATTTTAAGACAACTCATTGCTTTCAACCCCATCAAGTTAAAAAGGGATAAAATTGATGCAAGTACTGTGGCGAAACTACTTTTCGACACCATAGTGATGAAGTAACTGATGCCTTTGTTACTCATATTGCAGACAGCTTAATATGATTTTGCCAGAAATTAGATTTATATTGTTTAAAAAAATATAGCCATCAATTTCGCGATAATGAATAGGCGTCAAAGAAAACGTTAATGTTAAAATGATTAAAATGGATGAAATATATTTTTCACTTAATCAATTTTTACTTCTCAAGTGAAATGGAAACTTGCTTTTCTATTTCTATATCCTCTTGAGACTCCGCATCTTTTTTAATGGACATTTTGTGTTTTATTTACAAAAGAAGTTGCTTTCCATTCAAAGCCCTCAATCCCGTCGCCCAATGCTTTGGATAGTCCTATGCTGCCAATTATTAATTATTGGCAGTTAATAATTTTAATTAATAATTGGCAATTTTAAATAAATAGTAGCCACTAGGAAACAAAAAAAAATCTTTTTCATCTGCCAAGGACATTTTAACGCTTTTAGGGTATCTTGGGGCAGGTGATTTCAAATCTAATTTTACTTTTTCCGAATTAGCTCTAGTTTTTGAGATAATTATCCACGTTTCAATCGTGTCTGCGGCAGGGTGGGCCGAAAAAATTAATTTTTTTCGTGTCATTATACAGCTGCAAAATTTCTGAATTGATGAGAAATAAAACGAGAAAAAAAAATTAATTAAATTGATTTATATTTACAGCCTGGAATGGGCTTTAACAGCCCTAAAAAGTGGCGATATTAGGCTGTTTTTTCATTAATTTTAAAAATTTTAAAATTTCTCTTTTTATTATAGCATTAGCTGTTAATTAATCAACTTCTTATGAGTAATAAATTTTATTTTATCAAAATCGGTCTATAATTTACTGAGACAGATTCATTTCAAAGTTGTCAAAAATATGTGAAATTACCTCAAATGCAATTTTTAGTTGCTAATCAACATCATAATCTTCACACATAATTTTGTCAATTGAATGCAGCAGGTCAATGTATATGCATAACAAAAGTCAAACAAAAAGAGAAAACTCTAATATCACCTAGAAATGATATTTTAAAGTAACAAATGAAAAATAAATACACACCGAGGGGTGATGCTTGACGAAGTGCCAGGACGGATTTTACTCTTACTTTGATTCAGTCGTTTTGTCGCTTAAGTTCAGTTAGTTTGCTGCATTTTTGCTAAAAATGCAGCAAGAGGTTATTAGGTCTAAAAATATCAAATTTATTTATTTTATTTGTTTTGGGTAATACTTGCAAAACTAAGCTCCAAATCTAGAATATTATTTGTTAGTTCCGAACGTATGTCAAGAAAATAGAAAGTAACAAAACTTAACACACCTTTAAAAAGACTTCGGCTACCAGGATATCAAAGTAATACAACGAAAAGATCAAGGGATGTGGGGCACACATATGGTGGCAGATTACTGCTAGATAATCAAACGCTGCTAGATTCTTGCCGAGTGGTTCAAACTAAAGAGAGAAAAAGAAGAAGGGTGTATCACTGCTGGTCAAAGGATCAATTGATCAACGAAAATCAACGAAAGACGCTTCCGCGAAAAACACTTTTATTAAATTGAAAGTGTTATTAGTACTTGGACATGGGGAAAATATTTTGAACCCGAGCAACGCCGGGTATATCAGCTAGTAGTTCTATAAAATTACTGTTGGTGCTTAAATTTACTTATTAGTAATTGGCAACTCAAAAACAAAAACAAATCTTGAAGATAAATAGCGATTGTTGGTTCAAAATTCGTTATTGGCTAAGCTCTTTCTCGTTACATTGTTCTATGAAGCTGGACAAAAATATTGCATAATTTGCATACATATTTGCAAAGATATTTTTAATTTGCGTGCTGCCACTCACTGCAGTTTTTCAAAAGAAAACGTCGTATACATTTTTTTTATTTCATGTATTTGCTGCACGTCCTTCATTTTCAAAAAAGTACTAAATTTCTTTATCTGCGTGAATCTGGGATTATTGTTAAAAGAACATTTTTCAAATATTTTAGAAAATCATTAAAGGAAGAAAAGATAACATTTAAAACTGAAATCATTGAATCCATAATCTTTTGAATTTTTAGATGGCGTAAAAAATGTGTTTTCGAATAATATCTTACGACGCTATCATTAGAAATATCAAAAGCATGGAAACAAAAATCAAACAGTACGTGAAAAAAGAAATTGCAGGCATACTTATTAATATTAAACGAGAGCGTTTGGTTGCGTATCATACATATATCATTATTTGACCACGAGGTGTAAATCATTTTTTTGTGTAGAAGTTTACTAGAAAGGCAACTGAAGAAAATTCTCTCCAACGTTTTATAATGGCACAAATATCCATCCATAAATATTTTCTAATGATCATACTAAGACACAAAGTTTCATCATATAGCGTGTGCAAATGACGCTAAACAGAAAAGTTGTAGGATTGAACTAATGATTTTCCCTAAGAGAATTATAGAAAAATCATACCATTGGTGCTTTGCAGAGACATTATTGTATTAAAGTGCCTCATAAAGTTCTAAAATTTAGTTACATGCTATAGGCAGGGAATAATTTATGTAGAAGTTTACTAGAAAGGCAACTGAAGAAAATTTTTCCCGACGATTGATAATGGTATAAATGTCCATCCATAGGATTTTCTAATGATAACTAAAAAACTTGATACTTAACACCACAGCATACCCCCGAACTCGGAGCCAGGACTGCTCCCTGTCGGTTGGTTGGGTATGAGTGAAACTTTATTGAAAAAACCAGAGCAAAAAAATTACATTTTATATATAAGGATGCAAAAAAGAGGACACTTAGAACAAAAGAATATAATAGTTAGTAATATAACTGTTAGTTCTCGTTCGTTTCTTTGTGTTAACTTGTCTTTGTGTGACTTTGAGACGGTGGTGCCTTATGTATAAGAGAAGAGAGAAGATGAGTACCTAGAGTAAATTGAGTCTATGGTTAGTTGCTGTCACCGTCTTTTGGAAAAAAGAGTGTTTCGTTTTCCGCGATGAAGTGAATGAGTTTTCTGATTTTCGCCCTAGAATTGTTGTTGTTCATAACTCTTTTCCATCAAAGTGGTTCTAGGTCAGCTGAAGGTTTTGTTAGGTGGTATGAGGTTGTAAACAAGAAGCTTGCAGCATAGTGTAAGGGATTTCCCAGGTTTCCTCAGCCACATGAATCGCTGTTTCTGATTTTGAATCGTTTAAGGTATGTCGGAAATGGGTCGTGGCCCGTGACGAACATTATTTCGGGCCTTTGCCATGGAGTAGGAGTTATCTTGACTTTAGGCAAAACGTTGTGAACACTCCTGCCTGTTTCTCCATTGTCCCATTCTTTTTGCCAGCGGATGATGGACTCTTTTTGTAGCAAACTCTTGATATGGTTTCTTGGCTCTGGAATGTATGTGGGGACGAGTTTAGGTACACAGATAAAAAATATATATTTTAAAATCTCTTATAAATGGAGATTGAAAACATAGTTGCAATTTTAAACAAAACTTTAAACTACAGCTGCAGAAAGTCTATAGGTAATCCACAGTCAAAAATCAATCTTTTGAAGGGAAGGTGTAATTACATTTTTTCGTAGTCTGACTGTTCTGACGTAGGCCGCTTCCTGTTCTGCTTTTATTTGGAGCGGTTTGTTCTCTTGTATGACCTGGAGTGCTTCTGTTGGCGTAGTGGAATATGCCCCTGTGGTGTTAACGTCCCCTGAATTGAATTTAATAGCCTGGAGTGTCTGGCTGATAGTCGATAGGCCCATGCTGCAGTTCCGTGTAGAATCATCCGCTCTGCCACTGTTTTATACAGCCTTCTCCTGAGGTCCTTGCTAAGTCCCCAGTTGGCTCCGGCTATTCTTGAGATTTTTTTTGGTGGAGATGAGTTAGTTTAGTTTTCATGTTGATTATGTGATCGGCCCAATTCAGCTTGTGGTCTCCTAGATATTTAAGGGAGGTTGACCTTTTAATTATTTGATTGTCCCATTTTACTCGAGGACTACTTACTAATCTGCTGATGAGGATTGTGTCGGATTTTTCTGTAGGAACCTTAAGGTGGTTGTTGGCGCATGCTCACTCCCGACTGGTCACGTGTTAATTTAGTGTTCTGCGAGCAGCCGTCGAGAGTGTTGTGATATTTTTCGGCTCTCGCAATGAGAAATAAACGAGTGTCTACAGTCCACCTTAAGTGTATTTTGTGAAGTTATTTAATTAACTTGCCTGAGTGTGTGGTAAATAGAAATCTGAGCTAAGTGACGGGTCCATTTTGGTCCGTCGAGCCGGAGTAACCGGAACTGCGCGACTTATGAGTGCCAAGTGTGTAAAGACTCGCGTCTTTAAAACGAAACTTGTGAAAGTGAGGATTATCTTCAGAAGGTTAGTGACTTTAAGTCTGATATTTAGTTAAGAAATTTGTTGAAGAACTGTAGCAAAGCAGATCTAAAAGTTATTGCAACTGAGTTAGGTTTAGCTTTTGATAAAAAAAAGCTACGATTGTTCAATTAATAGATTTAATTCAAAAAAGCAATTATTATAAAAAAGACATAGAGTTTGTTGAAGGTTTAGTGAATTCCACAGTCGAAGAGCGTAAACATCTTGAAGAAATTGCTTTAGAGAAAGCGAAAGCAGTACAATGGCAGATGAATTTGGAACAAATTAAACTGGAGAGAGTGAAAGCAGAACTTGAGCTTGCGCGCTTAAGATCAGAATCTAACGCAGAAAATAAGAATGAAAATTCCGGTGAAAATTATGAAAAAGAAAGTATAGAATCTCTAGACTCTCTCATTAAAAGTATTAGAACTCTAACGGTCAAATTTCCAAATCGACCGGAAGGGTTTAGTTATTTCTTTTCATCTTTGGAAAGAACGTTCATTTCCAAAAATGTCCCAGAGAAATTTAAAGCGGAAATTCTTCTAAATTTGTTAGGGGAAAAAGCATCAAATGTTATTACATTTTAAAGATGACGAATTGGGAGATTATTCAAAAGTTAAAACCATAGTGTTAAGAGAATTTGAGCCTACACCACAAGTTTCTTTAGAGAATTTTAGAAAGACACAACGCGTCAGAGAAATGAAACGTATATGCAATTAGCGTCTAGATTAACTACGAGTTGGGATTATTATTTGAAATTAAGAAATGTTTCCGATTTTGAAACTTTAAAAAAATTAGTGGTATCGGATAAAATATGTCAAACACTTGATAAAGAGGTTAGGTGTTTTATTAGCGTGCGCCAGAATAATTCTTGGTTTCAACCCATTGAATTGGCTAAGGAGATAGATTTATATTATACTTCAAAGGGAAAACCTGTAATTAATGATTCTAGGCCGAGTAATAAAAATAGTTATCCCAAAAATGTGCCGAAAGTTTTTCTGACTGATGTAAAAGATTCTAAATGTATTTTATCTTGCGATGAAATTCATCCTTTGTATAAATGTCCTATTTATAAATAAATACATGTCGGTTAGTGAAAGAGTTGGGTTTGTGAAATCAAATTCTTTATGTTTTAATTGCCTGGAGAAAGGGAATCATAGAGCAAATAATTGTAGAAGTAAATTCGTTTGTGGTATTTGTAAGAAAAAACATCATATTTCCCTGCATTACCCTCGCCAACAAAAAATAAATAAAGAGACGATTTCGCAGAATATGAGTAATCAGAGCAAGAGTATCCATTCGGCCTTGGACGTTTCTACGCCCATTTTCGAACCTTCGCAAGAAAATAATTTATTTCAAACATCGTGCAATCTGGCTAATGATTTAAAAAGTGTTTTGCTCAGCACTTTTGTTTGTTTGATTAAAGATGAATCGGGTAATTGTTATGAATGTAGAGGGTTGTTGGACGTCGGCGCAAATTCAAATTTTATAAACAAAAAATTAGTAGACAAGCTTCAATTGAAAGGAAAAAAAGATTAATATTTCTGTATCAGGAATAAATAATTTGTCTTTGAATATAAAATCTAAAGCTAGTACAACGATTTTAAATAGAGACAAGAGTTTTGAGTTAAATTTAAGTTTTTTGTTAGTTCCAAAGATAACTGAATTTACGCCTTCTAAGTCTCTTGAGATTAATGTTTCATCTTTAAATAACATAAAATTAGCTGATGATAACTTTTATGAGCCTGGTCCAATTGATTTTCTTATAGGTGCAGAATATCTCTATGAGCTTTTAAAACCAGTTCAAATTTCTCTTCATGATACAAATTTAGGATTACAAAATAGCTTTTACGGCTATATTGTAAGTGGGAGTCTTCTAGCTAAGGAAGAAGCTGAAATTCATTGTGGGCTTACAACAGATAATTCAGAGTTAGAAAAAACTTTAAAGGAGTTTTGGGAAATTGAAAACATTGAGAGAGAGACTGAGATTTCTGTGACTAAAGAAGCAGAAATATGCGAAGAGCATTTTCTCAAAAACTATTTTAGAACTGAAATCGGAAAATTTATGGTAAAAATGCCAATAAAAGAAGACCCATCGTGTCTTGGTGAATCGAGAAAAAAGGCTGAAAAATGTTTAAATTCGTTGTGGAATCGCCTACATAGAGAGCCTAAACATTGTGAACTTTATAAGATTTTTATGCAAGAGTATTTACATATGGGTCATATGGAAGAGGTAATATAATATGAAGAACCAGATGTAAATTATTATATTCCGCATCATTGTGTATTTAGTCCGGAATCAAACACTACACCCTTGAGAGTCGTGTACAATGCAAGTGCGTTAACTTCTTCCGGAAAATCATTAAATTGCATACAGTTTAACGGAGGTACAATTCAAGATGATCTCTTGAGCATTGTGCTGAGGTTTAGAAAACATAAGTTTGCCTTTGTTGCTTACATCAAAAAGATGTATCGGATGATACTGATCGGTCCTAACCAAAGAGATCTTTTGAGAATATTATTGAAAGCGGAAGTGAATGATCCAGTAAAAGTGTATAAATTATGCACTGTAACGTATGGCTCAACTATTGCGCCCTTCTTGGCAACAAGGACAGTGCAGCAGTTGGCTAAAGATGAGGGAAAGGACTTTCCGTTAGCATCATCTGTATTATTACAGGACGTCTACATGGATGACGTCTTAACAGGTGAGGATAATCTAATTAAAGCTAAGAATATGCCACAACAGCTCATATCTTTGTTTGATAGAGGAGGCATGGAGCTTCACAAATGGTCAGCTAATAATCAGTCCCTTCTGTGTGATGAGATGAAAGAATCTGATTATTCATTTAGTAAGGAAACTAAAACTTTAGGTATACTTTGGAAACCACAACCAGATTGTTTTGGCTTTAATTTGATAATAGAGCAAAGTGAAGTATACACCAAACGAGCTGTGTTATCTCAAATAGCACGAATATTTGATCCCTTAGGTCTATTAGTTCCAATCATCACTAAAGCTAAAATGTTTTTTACAAAAATTGTGGTTATTAAAATTAGATTGGGGACACACTCTCCCATTGAAAGAAAATACAGAGTGGCAAAGTTTTCTTAATTCCTTAAAGTTTATAAACCTTATCAATGTTCCGAGATGGATTCTCAGTGAACAGTCTATTAGTGTATAATTACACGGCTTTGCTGATGCCCCAGAACTGGCATATGGAGCGGTCATCTATGTGAAATTCATCAATTCTTACGTTGGCTCTGAGGTGAAGCTACTCATTAGTAAATCTAGGGTAGCGCCTCTTCAGTTTGTGACTATACCGCGGCTAGAACTCTGTGCTGCAGTTCTATTGTCTAAATTGATGAGAAGAGTTTTAAGAGCTCTAAAACTAGAGGTTTCAAAAACCTATTTCTGGACAGATAGCACTATTGTTCTATCATAGTTGGAAAAAGAATGCAAAGATCTTAAGACCTTTGTTGCTAATCGAATATCTATCATTCGAACTCTAACTGTGGCAGAGCAATGGAATCATGTGCCATCAAAACAGAACTCAGCGGATCTAATATCAAGAGGAATGGATCCAGTTAAACTACAGCTGTGTGAACTGTGGTGGAGTCCCTCATTTCTATTACATCCTGAAATGACTAAGTGTCGCGATAGCTCTGTCGAAACCAATGATCTTTATATACGTGAATTAAAATCAAATCCTTCAGACCTATTGTCTAGGGGACTTAAAGCTGAATCTCTTCAACATAATGAAGGGTGGTGGAATGGACCATCAGTTTTACAATCTGATGACCTTCCTGAAGCTGTGTGTGAGTGTTCAGATCCAGGTGCAGATTACTTAACCTTAACTCAAATCTAAGAACTCTAAGGACGATATTGTGTTAACTTTAAATTCTAACAAAACATTCTTTGATTACATAGTTAACCGTAGTAATAGAATTTTAACTATAGTTCGAATATTGAGTTTTCTTCTCAGGTTTATTTCTAATTTTAGAAATCCAGAGAGTAAAAGAAAGGGACCATTGACATCGGAAGAGCTGTCAGAGGCAGAGCATTATTTAATCAAGCAATGTCAGTTTGAAGTGTTCTCTGCAGAAGACACAGCCATGATGTCTGGTGATAATATTTCGAATAAGAGTAAAATTCTAAATTTATCTCCCTTTCTAGATAATACAGGTGTAATGAGGGAAGGAGGAAGACTTGAAAATTCCCAATTACCATATTCAGGTAAACATCCCATAATACTACCCTCAAAAGGTAAGTTAACTGAAATGATTGTAAGGTATTACCATGAAAAATATTTTCATCTTGGTCCCCAACATTTGCTTTTTCAGATTAGACAAAAATATTGGCCCATTCATGGGAGAAATGTATATAGAAAAATTGTGCATAACTGTGTTGTTTGTTTTAAAGTTAAACCAAAAGAGTATTCTCAAAAAATGGGCAATTTGCCAAAGGAAAGAATTACTCCAGATAAAGTATTTAGTTCAAAAGGAATAGATTTATGTGGACCATTCTTAATTAAAAATAAATATCAAAGGAAAGGTCTTGAAATAAAAGTTTATGTTTGTATATTCATTTGCTTAGTAACAAAAGCCATACACCTTGAAATAATCAGTGATCTAACTTCTCAGTCTTTAATAGCTGCTTTGAAAAGATTTATTTCAAGAAGAGGTAAATGCCATAAGATTTTTTCTGATAATGGATCTAACATGGTAGGGACTAACAGAGCATTAAGAGATTTGAATAAATTGGTCAGAGATAGAAATGAGTCTTTATATGCGTTTTTTGCAGAAGAAAACATTGAATGGTCCTTCATTCCCCCTAGAAGTTCAAATTGGGGAAGACTCTGGGAGGCAAATATCAAGGCATTTAAATACCATTTCAAACGTGTAGCAGGAAATTCAAAATTCAGCTACGAAGAACTGCTAACACTAACGACCCAAATTGAAGGCATTCTAAATTCGCGTCCGCTGACGCCACTTTCAGCCGATGTTGACGACTTGGAAGTACTAACAACGGCACACTTCTTGATAGGAAGGCCAATAACGGCAATAGTTGAACCATCTCTTATAGACTTTGAAACAAATCGCCTTAGTGTTTGGCAGAGAATTACAAAGTCAGTACAAACAATCTGGGAAAGATGGAGCCTTTCATATTTAAATGGTCTGCAACAAAGAAAGAAATGGGTAGTTAATAATGAAATCTTAAAATCGGGGACATGGTTTTAATCAGGGAAGAAAATCTCCCTCCATGTAAATGGTTAATGGGACGTGTAATAGCTCTATATCCAGGACAGGATAATAAAGTAAGAGTTGCAGATGTCAAAACCAGTAAAGGCATTTATAAAAGATCCATCAACAAATTGATTGTACTGCCTATTGAAAATTGAATATTTTCTGAAACTAACAATCGCATTTATTCTAGGATTCAGTTTGTATTGTTTATTGAACTCAAATTGCGTTTACTATTGTGATTTATATGTATATTTTTATATTATTTGTTCTTAAACTTAATTAATGAGAATCTTACATCGAATATTAATTAAAAAATTATTTAAGAACTGTCTTTATCATTCCATGCAAAAGTAATTGTATAAGAAACGTTTATTGTGTATTCATATTGATGTATAACATTTATTTACTTGCACAACTACTTGTATTAAGTTTGTTTGCGTAAATACTCATGAAAATTGTAATATGTATAAATAATTTGTAAGTTCTTGCATGTGAACATGCAAGGCCGGGCGGGATGTTGGCGCATGCTCACTCCCGACTGGTCACGTGTTAATTTAGTGTTCTGCGAGCAGCCGCCGAGAGTGTTGTGATATTTTTCGGCTCTCGCAATGAGAAATAAACGAGTGTCTACAGTCCACCTTAAGTGTATTTTGTGAAGTTATTTAATTAACTTGCCTGAGTGTGTGGTAAATAGAAATCTGAGCTAAGTGACGGGTCCAGTGGTGTTTGTCAGTCCAGTGTTGGAATTTCGTGAGGGCTGCTTCTGCAGTAGCTTTTAGCTTTGATCCCGTGGGTTCGCTGATGACGAATATAAATGGACGTTCGGTTGCCATTCCTCGGATATGATCTCATTTGCCACTAGGTTCCAGAACATTGGACTTGTGCTAGAACCTTGTGCACATCTCTGCTGTTGTGACCAGCTGACTGGGCCTTGTGCTGTTTGGATGGTAACCTTCCTATCAATAAGTATATCTTTAAGGGTTTCAATTGTATGAGAGGGGAAGTTGATTTCATATAGGGTATTGCGAATTGAATTATATTGCAGATGGTCAAAGGCTCTTTGGATGACCACAGAGATAACCATTGTATGCAGTGGATCTGCCCTCTCGAAAACCGAACTGGTTGTGATGAAGTAAGTTTTTCTTTTT
>BGPR01040001.1:0-14113 GCA_013235015.1 Araneus ventricosus | reverse complement strand
GATGGGCACTTCAGATTCAAACTTATAACTTGAAAATCGATTATTTTCCAGGCAAATGTAACGTTGTGGCCGACATGCTTTCTCGACCTGAGTGCAGTGATAAACAAACTTGTGAATTACAAACTGTTGTTATTCATGTCCCATCAAGAACAGCTGGTGAACTTCGAACGGAACAGTTGAAAGATCTTGAACTGAAGAAGATCATAGATTGCTTTGAGGATATCAACAAAAGTGTTGACTTTGCGAATTGGACAGAAAGGGGATACGTCTTAAATCAAGGAGTACTCTACCGTTACTCCCCACATTCTGAAGTGGAGGAGGCTCAGCTGGTTGTCCCATCTCATGAAAGAGAAAAAATTTTAAAACTCCACCATGATGCGCCCACAGCTTCACATTACGGAGCAGATGGAACCTTTTCTCGAATATCATCCAGATATTACTGGACAGGTATGAGAAAATATATTGCCGATTACGTCAAGAACTGTGCAGAATGCATCAGATATAAAGCAACGAACCAGAAACCTGCTGGTCTCTTACAGACACCTGTACCTGCTCAACGTTTTGAAAGTATAGCTATCGATCTTTTTGGGCCCTTACCGGAAACGAGTGAAGGCATGAAGTGGATCTTCATTGTTGAAGATTGCACAACAAAGTGGGTAGAGTTATTCCCATTAAAGCAAGCTACTGCTAAAGAATGTGCCTTAACACTACTAAATGAAGTCTTCTTAAGATATGGATTACCGCGTCGTCTAATAAGTGATAATGGTTCACAATTTGTTAGTGCAATCATGCAACAGTTGTGTTATGTCCTAAACATCAATCAAAGTCTAATTCCTGTTTACCATCCACAGGCAAACCCTGTTGAGCGTAAAAATAGAGACTTGAAGCCTCGTTTGGCAATGATGGTAGGTAACAACCATACCTTATGGAATGAGCAATTACCAGCTATTAGATTTGCAATGAACACTGCAAAATGCGAAACTACTGGATGCACTGCAGCTTACTTGAACTTTGCCCGAGAATTAAGAACTTTAGACGATGTTACTACTGACCTGAGGTCTGTTATTCATAATGATAATTTTGTTCCAGAATTCACTCCTTATTTAAAACGTTTTGAGAGGAATATGTCACAAATTAAAGAAAATATCGAGAAAAATCAAGATCGTCGAAAAGCATATGCAGATAAATCACGTAAACCAAGCCCTAATTTTAAACTTGATGATTTAGTTTGGGTAAAACTTCACCCATTAAGTAAAGCAAATCAAAGCAAAAGTGCAAAGTTGATGCCTAGAAAAGATGGACCTTACGTCATTCTATCCCAGAAATCACCTACAACCTTTGTCATAGCCAGTTGTGACAAACCTGATGTACCTTTAGGTGCATACCACGTATCAGCTCTAACACCTTTTCAAAATGTCACACAGAACCAGTCTCCTGTGGTGCCTTTAAGAAGAAGAGGTAGACCTCCAAATCAGCCTTCTGTTTCTAATGAAATTCCTGGGAAAAATGCAAAAATATCCAAAATCACACCACCTCGCCGGGACGGTCTTCGGAGGTGTAGGGGGAGGATGTAGCGGTTACAATTCACTGCCTTCTCCTTTCTATGGTAGGTGGCGCTACTGGAGCCATCTTTTTCCCATGATACCTCTCTCTCATTCTAGTCTGTATACTTGTCTTGTGTTGTTGTCTGTTTTCGTTGATTTTCTTTAATGTTCTGTGCTGTGGAACGTAGCCTAATAAAAAATGTGTTCCTGAAATTGAATTGATCCTTCAACAGCGGCATTCCATATAAACGTGAGTCTCGTCCCTCTACAGTTTTCAAATAAATTAATTATGCCTTTCTCATATACTTTTTTTTGTATATTGCGGAAAGGTAGTTATTAAGATTATTATCCTGAAGATGATAATAATTAATTCTAAGAAATGATTATCGTCATGCCCAAGCCTCAAGTTCTTTTGGATATGATGTCGATAATGTATATATTTTCATTTATTTCAGAGAATTTTATTCTAAATTTAAATTTTAGACTGATAACTTCAATTTTAATGTTTTAGTCATAATTAAGATGTCTAGTTCAAGCTTTAGACTCGATAAAATCTGGAATAATGTCTTTCGGCATTTAGAAGTTTGATCTCACCAGTTTCTTTCCAGCAAGCAGACATAACTTTTCTGTCAGACCACCACCCCCTCCCTCCGTTTCTTTTGCAAAATACATTAAATCCGAAAAAAATTAAATTATTATACTATTATCAAGTTTAACATTTTTAATTTTCTAATCTGATTTAATCATAAAATACGAAATTCTTCATGACAATTTTGTGAACTTGTTTACACTGCATAAAATGAATCAATCTAAATTTATAAAAGTACGCTTTTATAATTCTATTTCTTGTCTACTAAAATAATACGGAAGTACAATTCTTCACGTCATAAATAAATGAATAGCGTAAAAATTTTCATTCAGGTTTGAATGTGCAATTTTTTATGCAATAGCGTATCTCCTAATTATATGAAATGAATTTTAACTTTGTCATAATATATTAGATAAAACATTAAATTTATTAGTTGTAAATATTGATTAATAAATTTAAAGATATATATGAAATTATATGATGAATTATATTGTGAATATTATTGAATATATTAGTCACTAAGGTTTTTTGTATGATTTTATCTATATTATCAAAACATTTACTTCAATGTTCGGAGTTTTTATATACTGACTGTGGGAAAAAAAGTAATGTACATATTTTTTTTCTATTATTATTCGTATGTGTGTGGGTTTTTAGGTAGATTCCTTATAGGAAGTCTACCTATTGCAATGGTTCTCATGACACGACTTTCGGAAAATTTCTGCAAATCTTCATCGATCATGACCTTTAGAACCCAAAACCACCCTTCGTTAAAAAGTTTATATAACGCTTTTTCCCATGTTATCTTGTGAACACGATAACTGGAGTAATTTTGATTTAATTTTAACCAGCCGGGGATATGTTGTAAGGATAGTAAAAATCTCGGGCGAGTTCGTAGATGGGCTATCCAGCTCAAAGGGGGTGGCAATGGTGGGGGTTGAAAATTTTCATTTCTCTATAAATCCTTTACAATTGAAAATAGAAAGAAAATTCAAATTAGGCGAATTATCGCCTTATCATAACAAACAATTTTTGTATTTACACTTTTTCGATAGCTACAACTTAGAAGTTATGAGCTGAAAAGTGATTTTCCCACCCTTCCCCTCCTTTCCCCTAACTTAAAGTACGTTTTAACCTATGCATGCTACCCCTTTATGGAAAGCTCTCGTCATTTGTAGTCTCTTCCACCTACTTTCATTCTTGCAGCTCTAATCCTTATGAGAATAGAGGGCGAAATGTTCCTTTACGTATTAGCATTTGTAGAGGCGTATACATATAACGCTTTTGCCCATGTTATCTTGTGAACACGATAACTAGTGTAATTTTGATTAGATTTTAACCGGCGAGGGATATGTTGCAAGGTCGGTGAAAATATTTGCCGAATTTGTAGATGGGCTAACCAGCTAAAAGGGGGTGGAAATGGTGGGAGACTGAAAATTTCCTTTCCCCATAATTCCTTTACGATTGAAGATCGAATGATAACTAAAAATATTCGAATTATTGCCTCTTCATAATAAACAACTTTTGTATTGAAACATTTTGATACCTACAATTTTTCAGAAATTATGAGCTAAAATGCCATTTTCATTCTCCTCCCCCATTTTATCATTTCCCCATAGCTCTGTTACGACTAAAGATCGAAAAAAAAATTCAATTAGGCGAATTATCACCTTATCATAACGAACGACTTTTATATTAAAAGTTTTTATCAGCTAAAATTGCTTAGAAGTTATGAGCTGAAAAGAGCTATTCAATCACCCCACCCCAAGTTATCATTTTTCCATAGCTTCGTTAAGATTGAAGATAGAAAGAAACTTTCAATTAGGGGAATTATCACCTTATCATAGCCAACTACTCTTATATTGAAAGTTTTTAGACAGCAAGAATTACTTAGAAGTTATGTGCTCCCATCAGCCGCATTCACTCCCACTTTTTATACGGTAAACAAGCTGATATACCTGGCTTTGATTCGGATTAAAATTCTTTCATGTCTAATATTCATAATGTAAAAACTACTATTGTATAAAAATTATAATACACAATTTTTTTTCTTATCTGAAACTTTTTTAATTAAAATGGGAATATCAATTGAAATAAACGATTTTTAAAAACAGCCGTTTTCTTCATAAATTATTAATTGTTATATTGCTACTTCAAATTTTGTGAACAATTACTAAAGTAAAAGAAAGGTTTCTATGAATATGCTGAAACAATTAAATTAACTAGTTAATTATTCATCAATTTAAAGAATGAAAATAAATCAATCATTAGTTGGTCCTGATATAAATTGTTAATCGTCTATTTTTAAAATTTTCTTTCAGCATTCGTCCAGAATTCTGTGAATGTATTCTGGCAACTATATATATATTCGAATTATGCTTGTTTTTCAACAATAAAGAATATTGCTGCGAATTCTGTATAAAATTAATTTAAAAAATATATTAAAATAAGAGAAACAAATTGTATGGAAATGAAATTTTTGTCACTGAAGGTGTAAAAATAGTTTCGTGAGATAATGTTTTCCAAAGATATCGAGGAAAAACGACTCGCTTAATTTTTAATTAACTGAAATTTTAAGTAACTTTTGGGCTTTAAAAACTTAAAGGGAACTTTCTCTTGTCTTAAATAAAAAGTGTGCTAACTCTGGTTGAAATCAGTCCAGTGGTTTAGGAGGAGATGTGGAGCATACATACATAGACACAATAACTTTTATTTAAATTAAGATAATTATTAGATAATTACAAGATTAAGATTGCTGGCATATACTATAAGCCATAAAAACGGTTTTAGTGAAGATACCAACAAAATTAATTAAATATTTAATTTTATTTAAGTAAATAGTTAATTTTAATTCATCAAACAGTTAATTTTATTAGTTAATATGCCAGATTACTTTAATTTGATATTTAACTAAACATGACTGCACCAAGAGTTGTTTGATAAATTTAATATAAAATATCCATAAAAGATATATAAGAGTTCTCTTTATCCTTTTTTATACAGAAAAACATCTAATTAACTTTAAAATTGTTTTGGGGTTTTCTGCCTGAGTATATGCTTTTAACTGTTGATGGAGATTTAAATTTATTGGTCAAAATGGCTACATTGATATCTGTTTTCGTTTTATTCGTCGAATTGAGCGGACTGTATTGATTATTTGTAATATATGATTTATTTACATATATACAGGTTGTTCCAATATATACAGATATAAATTCAATGGCTGCTGCCTGTTGGCATAAATTGAATATGCTCGTGCAAGAGCCAGTTGCGTACAATAGTAATAAAATTGAACATGGTAACTGCGATGTCACACATGAAGTGAATGCGTTGTGAAATACTAATGCAATCTTGAATATGTATAATCCAATGCGTTACTCATGCGGTAGAGTAGATATGCGTTTCAATATCTAATAAAAACATGATGTGAAATACATAAGCGAGCTCCGATGCTCATACCACTTGCAGACATGAAAACCAAACAACTTCGTCTAACTCTGACAGAGATGCAGGATGGCGGCGCCAAAGGGTTGCTATAAATTAGAAAAGGAGCCAAATTAGTAGTTGGAGCGAACAATATCCTATGCTTTAAACACACGTATTAAATTCGGAACTCATAATGTTTAATAATTTTTATTTTCTTCTGTGTTAAGAATTAAGTGACTATTATCTCTGTAATGAGGGGGTTCTCTAAATGGATTGTATGACATTTGCGTACAGATACGTTTCCGTACAACTGATTAAGGCGCAATAAATCTTCTGTAGCTCATCCCACAAGAGGGGTTTGGTAGGGGATAGTGTAGGTTTGCTAGAACTTCTGACTCTTGGCAAGTATGCTTGGCGAGCAGACCGAAAAAAGAGACAGTTTCTTTGGACGTGGTAAGTGTTTAATCTTTCAGAGTCTCTTAAATATTTCTGAGAAAACTTTTATGAATTATTTAAGATATTAATGAAATGTGTTCGAACAGCCTAAAGGTATAGAAAATTCTTAATTTACGTAGTTTTCTCCTTAATTTCTGTAAAAATACAAAGGGAAAACTAAATAATTTGAAATCATTTAGTGAATGAGAATAACGGATTAAAACAAAAAAATAAAACCTTCATATTTTTCGTAAAAAAATATATGCTCTTTAATATTAGCTATTCACATTTTTATATAATCTTAGCCGAATTCCGCGACCAGCTAGTTAGGCCATAATTTTAATAGCATTAATTTCTTTCTATAAACTAACTACAATTTAATTAATTTTTAGTAAGCTGAAAGCGCAAAACATTTCTCTCTAACATCTCTAATAAAAGCATATGCGTGCGTGTGTGTGTGTGTTGGTGTTCTACATGACAAACTGTCGAACCTAGAGCTACCAATTTCCGCACAGATATACTCTGCAAAGTAGAAAGATGCACCACACAGAGGCATTTTGAAATATTAATTAATTAAAGATTAAGCAAAATTTTTGAGGTTTTCCTTTTCATAACTTCCGTAAATAATATTAGACATATTTGAGTCATCTAAAATTCCAAAAAATTATCTTTTCAATGATTCTAGTTAGCGGTAGTGTAATTGTTTTCCCTTATTTTAATAAATTTCCAAATATATTTTTATACATATTTTTCAACAATACTTTTCCTTGTTGCGTTGAAATCCAAACCATTTTCATTTTTAATAAAAGTATTTAATATTCTTGTTTCTTCTTCTATTATTGAAGGCTAAGATGTTATTCAAATGGATTTTACTTTTCCGTTTCCTTAATTTTCCTGTGAAGTTTTAAACAGATCCTCTAAGATAATAAGCATTTTAGTAAATATATTCAGTAACCTCAAAGGTCATGGTTCTTAATGTTTAATTTTTTATTTAGATATTTTAATTTAGCTATGCTTTTGAATGTAAAATGTGCCACATCATTTTTATGATGAAATCAAATACATATTTTGCATAATGAAATCTCTACTAATAACGCTGCGCTGAAAAAAAAAAAAAATTTTCGAGCCCCGACACCATTCCTGCAAATTCTTATGTAAAATGACCAACTGAATCCGAATATGACCCCCATTTTGCCCCATCACCCACCGTTTCCTCGGGACGCCCCTCCCCTATTTTTATCACTGTCCGGTAATTTTATGGCCATGAATTTGATTTGCAGGGGGGAAAACAATTATTTTAACCGTTAAATATCTTCTGAGGGGCTACAGAGGTGAAAAGTTCTAAAATATGAACATTTGTAGCATGGGGGGAGATTTGGAGGGATTTGTCCCCTTAAATTTAAAAAAATCAATAAAAATTACCGGTTTTTCTGGTTTGTTTTCGCAATTTTTTTCACTTATTTTCTACATATTCCAGCTTCCAGCCACCCCTTTTCCTCACCCAAACACTCCACATAATAGAAATATATTTCAACAATTTTGGCTAATTGCGGGTGAGGGGGAGAGGTCCCGAAGTCCTGACAAGAAAGTTTGGAAGATTCACTGTACAACGTTACCGCTCTTTATTTTTATCATTGTTATGTAATTTTATGCCTATGAATTTGATTTGGAGGGGGGAAAGGATTATTTTAACACAAAAAATTTGAAAATAAAAATATAATTTATAATAAATAATAACAGATAATATAATATAAAATATAATAAATGTAATTTATAATATAGTACCTTCATCTGGTGCTTGCTTTCCTCTTGTACCATGAAGTAGAAGTTTTTAATGCCAATGACCAGCAATATTCTGCCAACATGCTCGCATTTTTGAATGCAAGCAATGCTCGTTTTTCTTTGCGATTCAGGCGTTTCATAAACTTTAAAAAGTTGTCTAATCTGGGGGCCCACGAAAATTCCGTCCTTGATTTTAGCCTCACTAAGACGAGGGAATTCAGTTTTCAAAAAGTTAAATCTATCACCTGTCTTATCCATTGCTTTCACAAACTGTTTGATCAATCCGAGTTTGATGTGCAAAAGCGACAACGTTGTACAGAGAATCTTACACACTTTATTTTTATATATTAATTTTATTTATTATACATTATTTTTATTTTTAAATTTAAGTGTTAAAATAATCCTTCCCCCCCCCCCTCCAAATCAAATTCATAGCCATAAAATTACATAACAGTGATAAAAATAAAGAGCGGCAACGTTGTACAGTGAATCTTCCAAACTTTCTTGTGAAAGCTTCGGGACCTCTCCCCCTTACCCGTTTTTAGCCAAAAATGTTGCTATATATTTTTATTATATGGGGTGTTTCGATGAGGACAAGGGGGGGCTGGAAGCTGGAATATGAAGAAAATAAGTGAAAAATTGCGAAAACAAACCAGAAAAACCGGTAATTTTTATTGATTTTTTTTTAATTTAAGGGGACAAATCCCTCCAAATCTCCCCCCTTGCTACAAATGTTCATATTTTAGAACTTTTCACCTCTGTAGCCCCTGAGAAGATATTTAACGGTTAAAATAATTGTTTTTCCCCTCCAAATCAAATTAATGGCCACAAAATTACCGGACAGTGATAAAAATCGGGGGGGGGGGCGTCCCGAGAAAACGGGGGGTGATGGGGCAAAATGGGGGTCATATTCGGATTCAGGGGTCATTTTACATAAGAATTTGCAGGAATGGTGTTGGAGCCGATTTTCGTGCAGCGCAGTGTAATAAAGGAGAATGAGGTGTCTGTGTTTCTGTATATCTGTCTGTGTCTCGAGACTCTACAAGGCTGATTGCCAATCCTAGAATTATGAAATTTGGCACAAACATACTATGGAGGGTGGAAATGTGCACCTCGGAAGCCTTTCTTTGGAAATTTTAATTAAAAATTAAGGGAAATTTTGGCGTTTTTCTTTAATAGCTTCGGAAAGTATTGCAGCATAAAAGTCATTTTTACGTCATCTGAAATTTCAAAAAATTATTTTTTCAATTATATCAATTAAATTGCAGTACAATACTATTCTAATACATTTTGCTTTCATATTTTATTTCATCAAAATTTTTATGGAATCTGTAAGCTCTCTGAGATATTATGTGTATTAAGAAATATATCCAGTTAGCTGAATGATTTTGGTTGATATGCTTTCATTCTATTTTCAGCATGTTTTAATCCAGGTTACATGCCGCTGGACATAAAATGTGCTGCTCTTTTTAATGCTGAAATCATATTCATATTTTAAAACAGGAATAAGAAACTGAAGATAGTGCCGAACGACGTGCAATTAGATGTTACATGACATCGTCAGTTATCGAACTCCATTAGGGGCATTTAGTACAAGGCCAAGCATGGATTAAATATCTTCAATTTAAACCATATTCCCTGTAAGCAAGCTGGTCGTCGAAGGCGGTTAGTGATGAATAAAAAACGGAAGTTGATGTCGATAAACATCCAATTAGATGACATGGACAGTTACTTGACTACGTTTGGAACTTTCATAAAGAAAATGAAAAGAGCAAGTGCAAAGTTACTAAAACTAAAAATGATGCCTCATAAAACTTACCTTATAACTTTCTATAATAATGCCTTATAAAAATTCATCCAACAAGGAAAAGTATTTCCTTGTTTAAATACATTTTTTTTTATTTTAAATACTTAAAAATAAAATACTTGAACATCAAATTAAATATCAAACAAAGTAAAAACACACCTAAAAATGCATTTTATTCTATTTTTAATTACTGTAATTTTGATTTATTGAGCAAAAATTGCATTGTCTTTGCATTGTGAAGTCTTAATTTTCTTCACTTCTTCAAACTCAATGAATTATTTTACATAATTTTTTTAAATTCATTAAAAACATACACTATGAGCGTACATTATTGTACAATTCAAATTTTTAGTTAGTATTTTTGACTGCCAGCAATATATTTCGTTTACCATTCAATGATGCATCGAGAAGAAAATTTAATTTGAATTTATCTAATATCTTTCACAGACATTCATTGCAGCAAATGATCAATTAGGTGAAATATTTATATATTTTTCTCGCTTGTTACTCATTCTATACCATTTAGTAAGTCGGAGTTGTTATAATTCGGGTTTCTTTCCTTTTAGACATTTCAACTAAGAAAAAATGAAAAAAAAAAAAAAATTTAATTGTTTGCAAAAAAAAAAAAAAAAAAAAAAAAAAAAAAAAAAAAAAAAAAAAAAATTAAAATAATTTTTTTAAAATAATTGTCTTGATATTTTTTTGGGGGAAAATTAGATTCTTTTTCAGGATATTTCATTTAATTTTTCACGAATAATAATAATTGAAACAAAAAAAATAATTTATTTCATGCAATATTTACTACGATTACAATATTATCCAACTATACATTTTTACTCTTAAATTTGGCCATACGCAGAAATTTAGGCCAAAACACTTAATATTAAAATGCTATATTTCAAAAGAAGACGTCGAAAAAGGTAAAGCATTTTCGCATAAATTTCAATTTTCATTAAATTCATATTTTTCAGTCTTATATAAATAGCATGTTTTTATGTAACACAGTTCCGTTTCTAGTCACCCGTAAAATTTTGATGCTAAAAAGACCGAGCAACGCCTGGTATCCTGCTAGCAATATATATGAGAAGAAATATCATCCCATGATTTTCGAATGTTAAATTTCGCCAAATGTCACGATTGAAGATAATGTTTAAAGTGTTGCAACCACTACCGAAACTTGTTCTTATCAGTTGCAAAACAGCCTGTCAAAAGAGCGCTGATGGACAGTTTTATGACTTGTACGGAAAAGTCACTATACCGATACCTTATTAAAATTATTAAAATATTAAAAACAATTTTGAAATGTTTTTCGTATTTAATATAAAATTTGAATGCTTGGACACTGTTATGTCCATCTCATCTAGATAGATGCAAAAACCGAAAGAAATCATTACTATTCAATTATTTTATATTACCAAACGAAAAATATCTCTGTTTGGAGTAAATTGAAAAAGATAAAGGGAAGCAAAGGAACTTTAATTTCTTTATCTATTTGATATAGTATACATATAATGTTATGAAAAATGACATAGCATATAGACTTTAACAAGGCTAAAGTACAGTATCTGATCAAAAGTATCCGGACACTTTAGGATATTCATATTTTTTAGAATTTCTCCGGAACCGGAAGGCTAAACCGACTGTGCAGTAACTTCTACCATGTAAAGAATAGACTCTAACTCACATTTTACAGTAAAGATTCTGTCACGAGAGCAATTGGGGGGGGGGGCCCCCAAAACGGGAGGAAGGCGAAAATGGAGTTTGACATATCCTGTTTCACAGAAAGCTAATGACGCGATGTAACTTTCATCAATGGTTATGTATGTGCATAATGTTTACATGCATTTTCGTAAACACAGCACAAATATTCTGGAAGATATAATGGTTTCCTTAAAAAATCCCAAATTTTTCCGCCTGTATTTTGCTTATAAAATGCAGAGTTTTTCCACCAGATTATACAAAACTTACAGAAAAAGTGACAATATGTTAGAGAAGCATTGCGTAAAATTTTGGGATAAATAATTTGAATATGAAAGAAAATATGAGTATTTGTATTAAATAATTTTTGACTGTGCATGTGCGAGATATATATGTTTCTTTCAGAGGTTCAAAGGCATATATGTAGGACAACTTATATAAAAATTCCAGTCGAATAGCATTAAGATTTAGAAGATATCGGCATTGCAGCCAACAGAATTTCTACTTCTTTCTAAAAGAAACAAAATGATGAGGGTGTATCCACAAACTAATATTTTTTAAACTTGAATTTTCGAATAATTTTATAGAATTTTACAAAGATTGAATGTGCTGAATACCCAGGAATACTTATAAATAAAATTCATAATTTAAATTGCAGTTCGACGATTTTTATCTGAAGATTCAAGTTTCAAAAAATATTAGTTTGTGGATAAACGCTCGCCATTTTGCTTCTCTTAGAAAGAATCAGAAATTCTGTGCACTCCACTGCCGATATCTTTCTAAATCTTAATGGTATTCGACTGGAATTTTCATATAAGTTGTTCTACATATCTGGCTTTGAAGCTGTGAAAGAAAAATTACGCTATATTTCGCACATGCGCAGTAAAAATTTATTTACTACAAATGCTCATATTTTCTCTAATATTAAAAGTATTTATTCCAAATTTTTACGCAATGCTTCTCTAACATATTGTCACTTTTTCTGTAATTTTCGTAAAATTTGGTAGAAGACTCTGCATGTTATAAGCAGAAAACAAAGCGGGAAAATTCGGAATTTTTTTAAAGAAAACCTTTATATCTTTCCGAATATTTGTGCTATGTTTACGAAAATGCATGTAAACATTACGCACATCAAACATAACCATTCACGAAAGTTACATCGCGCTGTCAGCTTTCTGTGAAACAGGATGGGTCAAACACCATTTTCGCCTTCATCCCCTTTTTCGTTGCCCCCCTAATTGCCCTCGTGATCGAATCTTCACTGTAAAATGTGAGTTAAAGTCTATTCTTTACATAGAAGAAGTTCAAGGACAGTCGGTTTAGTCTTTCCGGAGAAATTCTAAAAAATGTGAAAATCCGAAAGTGTCCGGATACTTTTGATCACATAGTGTATATTCTTTGTAATAATGAGAGAAAATAAATATTAGAAATCAGATAAATAACAATACAAGAATTAGCTTCAAACTGAATGACGAAGATAAACATAGACCTAGAATTAAAAGCATAAGTAAGTTATTTTAAGTTACACATTTATATCATCAATAGAATTTTTTTAGGAGGGGGCCTCAAAATAATTTTGCGCCTCGGGTCTCATATCATTAAAATCCGCCACTGATTTCAGGAAGTTAATATAAATAACTTATCCTAATTATGCCAATGCACTTTCAGAAATCCAATAACAAATCTTAAACTCTAATATGTTTCATTTTTGTGTAGAGCTATCCACTTGAAAAACATCATCATCCTGAAAAACATCTTTATTTTTACAAAGAACAATCTAGAAAAAATTAAATGTTTTCCTTCCACTATATAAGTTCTTGCTAAGCTGCCTGCAAAAGCATTTCATTGACAGTAATGGCGGATGACCTACAAGTAAAAAGAAAGAATTAATAATTCATTTGTTAAAAGATGAGATACAATCCGACTGCAATTAACACTTATTTCTAGGAAAGCACTGTTATTAATGAGACAGCGAAAAATATTGATAATGTATATTAAACAGAGTCAAAAATATATTATCTTTGACGACTTCATAATCTCCTCAAAAAAATGAACTCGGAAGTTACGTTTAAAAAATATTTAATTTGATATTATTAACTGTAACCATTAACTGTTATTAGAATTATTTATATAAGGGGGTGAAATAATAATTTAGGTAGAAGAAATTCTATGCATTTCTTAAAAAAAAAAAAAATAACCCGTCTTCTTCTAGAGAGGAAAATTCAAACTCTTCCCATTCATTCAGCAATTATCACGGTTGAAGTTGATTAAAATTAACTTAAAATTATTAACTTATTTTCGAAGATGAGAGGTCAGGATTTTCCAAACTATGAATCTAGACCCTAAACAGGAAGTTATCACTGAAGACAAGAAAATTACAGCACATATTCTTTTGAATATTTTATCTTACGTTATGAAAAATAACAAAAAAAATCTTAATTAAAATATTGCGATAGAAACTGACAAAGAATTAAAGCAAATTACCAAAAATATGAAAATTACCAAAATTTATTTTTAGTGATATTTTTTTCATATGTGGTTCAGAGTTAAAAGTGAACGAAGTCCATGGGGTAAAAGTTAAGTTTACGGTGCACAGCCGTTCCTCCCCACTTAGGATCGCCAACATTTTGTCGCCAAGAGCAAGATGGCTTGGAGACGTGAGAACATTTGTTTTGGGTACGCAGTGAGCATTTTATTGTTTGCTTGTTGACGTAATGCCGGCGGCATCTGAAGTGGGTTCCAGGAAATTTTTTAAACAAAACAAAAAAAAAACATCCAACAAAGAGGGAAAATAGTAGCTTCGCTTTTTCATTGAATGTTATAAATCTAAGT
>BGPR01040000.1:3823-14113 GCA_013235015.1 Araneus ventricosus | reverse complement strand
GAATTCAAGCTAATGTTAAAACATAAAAAAAAAATTCCTGGATTTCAGTTTGTTTTAGAAGGATAAAATTAAGAGCTATGAAACTTGCCCAGGAACTTTTTTTAATTTTGTCACTAGTAGAATTTACCTCTGTTGCAGGAAAGTGTTGAATTCCAAAACTGAATCAGACGTAACAGTAATTAATTCGTCAATAGAGATGATGCGTCCAGCAGTCATTAATAGGTGTTACTTCAGAAAAATATATGTTGGCTGATCAGAGGGAATTATATTTTTTCTGTATTCATCAAACGTATGAGTGGTAAGTAAATATGGCTATTGGAATTTTTAGAATAAATCTCTAATACGTTATTTTGAAAATTTAGGGGATATTTCAAAAAGAATATGTGGCGAAAGACCAACGAAAGAGTTGCAGTAGAACTTCGATTATTCGAGCTAATTGGGACAGTAATCACCTCGGAAAATAGAAAAACTTAATTAATAGAGACTCAAATTTAATTTACGACTTCATCTCTTTCAACAAGGATTTCCAAACTTCAGTTAATAAAGACTAACTTTTAAACCATGATTTCTTTTCCTTCGATAACATTTTTAAGGTAAGGTAAGGACTCAGGCAGATTCATTAAGATTCTGTCTGTAAGATGCTCTCAAAGATTCAAGATTAACCATCAAGATTCACTCATCAATATACTCTTAGGAAGATTCATCAAGATTTCGGATGCGGTGGAATTTTTCGATGATCTCAATGCTTTCTCTTACTATACTGAGAGCAATGAAGGCAACCGCTCTGCATTGTGTGACCCAATTCATTCGATTAATGTACATCGAAACCGGGTGCTGTACTTTTTGAAGATGACGATCATTAACTGACGGGTCAGATAGGCGTATTAATTACAAGGACTCCTCCTATTCCGTGTGACTTGCGGCGATTAGGCGATTTGTAGAAAGCCCGTAAGAAAGCGAACACAGCGATTACGATTTAATAGATTTGGGATAGTTTTGGACCTTAAAAATTCTGAAATTTGGTCCCTTCCGACAGTACGCCGGTATACCGCTTTGGATGTGGCGGAAACTATAGAAGTAAGTTTGATTGCTTTAACCCTCTGCGGAGCAGGAATTAAATTTTTTGAAATATGATGGAAAAACTTCATGAATGGGTTTGGTTTATTGCGTAGACATAGAATCTACATTCTTTTTTTAAAAGAACTTAACTTCATTTCGAGGGGAACGTCCCCTTTTGGGGTCACCCCCTTCATATGAGAAACCCCTTAGATACAGCCACCTTGATACACTCAAAAAATATTGTTGAATCTTACAGAAAATCATAAATTAAAACTTCAAGAATATTGGTAGGAAAATTTCCGAGTTAATTTGCTAAAATTAAAAACTTCCAAAACTGGAAAAATTTCTTACCTCTGAGTTAAGGAATTTCCCAATCTTTATCTCTAATAATTCCTTTTCCGAAACGAAATTTCATAAGGCTGCTATATAAATTTGAAAATGAGTACTATTAGCCCTATCCTAAACCTAATAGTTTCCATTTATATTTGAATTTAATGGTTGAGAAGCGAGTGAAATTAGGTGTGCCATCAGCTGGCACAGTGCGCCTCAAAGGGTTAAATCGAAAGGTTTTTATTGCGGTCCTGATCCCAATTAAGACGGTAGAAAATTTTAGGGGCGGGATAGTTTTTTTAATCATATGCTTCTTTTTAAAAAAAGATTGGAGGACATTCGATCCTATCGTCCGAAATATTGTACCATGATATTGTTTTAGGCTTATTCGTTTTTTTGAACGAAACTTTAATTTCTTCTTTCTTCACATTTGCATAATCCTTGACTTACCTGCCTTAAAGAATTCTGGCATGATTGTAAATAGAAACCGCCCATCAAACCAATCTGGCGAATTGAGTTTTAAACTGGAAAATTTATTTTAACCTCGATTCTTGATTGGGCATCATTCCAAAAAGTAGGAATGTTTATGCTAATTTAAGGTATAAGCATATATATACACACTGAAGAGCCAAAACATTATGACCACTTACTCAAAAACGCGTTGCGTCTCCTTTGGCCTTCAAAACAGCTGCAACTCGCCTGGGCATAGATGTCACAAGTGTTTGCTACATGGCTGGAGACAGGTTGTACCAAATGTATAAGCAGCGGTCACTCAAAGTCGAGATATTCGAACATGGTGGTGTTTGAGCTCTGAGCTGCCGCTCCATGACATCCCAAATGTGCTCCATCGGATTAAGATCCGGCGAGTTAGGTGGCCAGGACATTAAGTGGAATTCATCAGTATGCTCCTCGAACCACTCCAACACAATCTAAGCCTTGTGACATGGGGCGTTGTCCTGCTGGAAGATTCCATTTCCAGCTGGGAAGACAAACGTCATGTAAGAGTGCAGCTGATCCGCAATGATGTTCAGATAGTTCGTAGCTTTCATGGTCTGTTCTACCACAACTACAGGCCCCAGAGCCGCCCATGAGAACGTCCCCCAAAGCATAATACCGCCACCACCAGCCTGTGTATGACCAGCTATACAAGAGGGAAGCAACTGTTCGCCTGGCAGACGGCGTACCCTGACACGACCATCGACGTGATGAATGAGAAATCAGGATTCATCCGACCAGGCAACTCTTCCACTCATCCATGGTGCAGTCTCGATGTTCCCGGCCCACTGTAGGCGTAGTTGACGATGACGCTTGGTCAACAGAGGCACACGAGTGGGACGTCTGCTGAACAGTCCCGTATCCTACAGTGTCCGCTGAATTGTGTGTTCCGAAACACTTGCGCATGGACCTGCATTGTATTTTGCTGTCAGCTGAGCCACTGTCTGGCGCCGATTTTGCTGTACCGAGCGGGACAGCCTCCAACGTCCTTTTTCTTTGATGATGCGTGGACGACCAATACATTGGCGCCTACTGCTGGTGTCACAGTCATTTACCCACTTTGCATGAATACTAACAACGGCAGATCGTGAACAACCTACCAGTCGTGCAGTTTCGGTGATACTCGTTCCGAGTCTTCGAGCCATTACGATCTGCCCTCTATCAAATTCGCTTAGATCAGCAGCCTTTCCCATCACTTGCAAAAGTAAGTGCAAGAATGATTACTTACCTTCTCCAGCAGCAGTTAAATGCCATTCTCACTTAACCACGTGCCCTCCACGTCATTCAGACGAGTTCATTAAAAAATGTGGGGATGGTCACAATGTTTTGGCTCGTCAGTGTATATATCAGAATTGGAATGATATTGTATAGATTGAGATATATGCCTTTTCTTTTATATAACTCAAGTTGAGTTCATTTCTAATTTTAAATATTTTAATAAACTGATTAGTTTTTCAAGTTCTGACTCCTCATTGAATCACCATAAACTTCTGCCACTCCAACATATTTGTCTATGTTATTTTTTAAAAAAAATTCAATTTAAATTGTATTGCAACAATACTATGTACATAAAAAATGCATTTAATACCAGCAGAACGCGCGTACAGCTCTTAAAACAACGAAAATCGTTGTTGTAAAGTATACTTAAAATATTTTTTAAAATTTATTAAAATTAGAGAAAAGAAAGTTGTACGGAAATAAAATCTTTATCACGGAAAGGCCAATTTTTTTGAATTTTGAAGTGGTGCAAAAATGGATTTTGTGCGTTAATAGGCTCCATAATTATTGAGATGAAATGTTAAAAACGTCAATTTTTAATCAGTTAAATGCCTAATTAAGATTTTGAAAACACACTTCCTTGCTGAGCACTCACTACTCGTGAAGTAACTACGTGCTACATTTGGTAGTAGGCCCTTTTCATAGGTCCAGTGGTCTTCTCTGTAGAGCGTTTTGAGCGATTTTTACATTATGGTCATGCATGCCGCATGACGGAATTTATATATAGTGTGTCAGTCTGTAAATACAGTCTTATATATAATGTGTCAGTCTGTAATCCGAACCCCACTAATCCGAAATTCCGGTTAATCCGAACCGATTTTATTTTCGAAAATTATATGTAATTGAAAAGGTCACCTGAAAAGATATAAATATACATACTGAAAGCAGAAAAGTACTTTTTCGGCATGCATAATTTGTACACATTGAAGAAACTAATGCAATTCGCTTGAAGATCAGTCCACTTCAATCAGGAGCACATCCATTATTCTAATGAAAAGGGGAGACACATTCTCTTTCTATAAAGAATTCAAGAGATAGTGGTATTGAGTACTTATAACTTACATTCTTTTCATCACACATCTTTTTCTTTTCTATTTTTAACGGAATTTCGGGTAATCCGAATTTTTTGTAATCCGAACAGGCACCCGTCCTAACTAGTTCGGATTAGCGGTGTTCTACTGTATTATAATATATAATTGAGTAAGCCGTATTGATTTGATTTATGTGAGATTAGTTACATTCGTTAGATGAAGATCAGCTTTCCAATCTACACGACTATTGGACAGGCCTCGTAGATTTGAGCTATGATCTGATGACTAACTTACACTTCTGACATACACTTTCTCACACTTCTGCAATAAACTCACCATCTTTGATTTTATATCAAATACAAAAGTGAATAATACGAATTTGATGCTATTTTTAGTAGATTAAAAATTATGAAGCAGACTTTTTAAATCATATTTTTTTATTATAAACAAGCTTAAATCTTCTTATTATTTTTATGAACTACTTGTTTATAAACCAATCAATCCGTTAATAAAACTATTTTATAATATTTTTCTTTACTTGAATAAGGAAAATGTTTAGTTAAGAAATTTTTAATTAAACACTTAATGAATTCAAATTAATTAAATTTAACGAAAAAATGTTTTTAACTAATTGATTTTTTTATGCGGCAATTAATATTTTAAATAATTCCTTTTAATTAAAACATGAACGTATTTTATTATATTTATTTCAATTAAACATATAATGTTTTAAATTAAGCAATTTCAACAAACAATTAAGTCTGTATGAAACTTATTTTTCCTGTATTTCTTTTACACTTATTTGTATTTACATTATTTGTAATTATTTGTATTTGTATATATTTAATAACCTTTAGTTTAAATATAAAAGTTTCCTAAAATGTTTTTAAAATATAATTTGGCATAATTACATTAGAAATAATTAAGGATTATCTTTTGTATAAAACATGCATGTAGCCAACGCATCTAAAAGTTCGAATTTATTCAGTTATTCTTATATAAGTTTATATTAAATCATAAAATTTAATATGACATGTTTTGTATAAAATGTAAAAAAAAATATTAAATTCCATTTATCAATACAACAATCAGCAATCATTCAGGTTAAATATATCCACAAATGAAAATTAATTCAAAAATGAAAAATGGCATTAAATACATTGGCTTTGAATAATTTGAACTTCTAATTTTTAACTTCGAAGCTTTAAATTTGAGATGATAATTTATTTTAAGAATTTCGAAAACTATTTTATTATGCTTTTCGTCCTCCTATGGGAAATACATATCACTCTGCATCTATAGTAAAACAAAAATTTTAATTTCGAAATGCAACATTTTAATCAAGAGCATGTTTATGCAACACTCTACTTTTTAAATAATCATTTTTTCAATATTTTTGCATCGAAATCTTAATGGTTGTTTGTGGAATACTAATTGTCTTTATTAAATTTTCATTCATTAATCTGAAAAATAATTATATTATTTCTGTCATAAGAATAAATGTACTATCTGAATTTTTAAGACATCGTAAGCTGTGACGGTTTTTCTTGAAATATCAACATTGCTACGTCATTGTTCACATTTTCATCACTTGCTAATTGTCTGAAATGAATTTAATTACAGATAATCAACAATAGTTAGTCTTTAGAGCATTAATTATTTATATCATGCATCCAGTGTGAATGCTTTAAGTTCAATTCGAACAGCATTTCTTTTATCCAGAATGCAGTCTAGAATTTATTATAAATCAAACAAAGGGAAACAGAATTTCTCACTGTAAAAATTTTTGAAATGCCCTAATAAACACTAAAAAATCGTCAAAGTGCTTATTAAATATAATTAAGGGTTTTAATGAAATAATTACATGATTTTTGAAGTCCCTATTGGGCGTTACCTAAAGATAGAGAACTATTCATAAAAATTGTAGATAGAACTGATTTCCAAAGTGAAAAGTAACAGTTGTTTTATAGGAATTTGAAATGGCGTCCAAAACTAGTGGTCAGACTATATACGCGGAATAGGCAGCTTCTGTTCCTTAATTTTTTAATTTTGTTGTTTCAAAGTTTTAAAAAATGCGCTTCTTATATTTAAAATGCAACAATATTTAAAAGATAGCGCTTAATCTATTAACCAAAAGGAATGAAGAACAATTCGAACGTATTAGTGGTTAGTAAAAGCGATTATTTATGAAGTCGGAATAAATTTTTATTTGTTTAATCATTGGTTTCATTTTAATTGTAGAATTTTAATTTAAAATATTTCTTTTTTTAAAATTAAAATTTCACTTTTAGTCTTTTAGTTTATTACAACTGAAGTATAACGCCTTTCGTGAAGTCTGATATTTACAGGAAAACTGCAAAGAATTTCATGAAATTCTACTTTGAAAATGAATTCCACATCTACTTCGTTCAACCCTAGACGAATTTAACGTGTATCATGCTGCGTACGCGAAGAATCTTTCGTAGAATTAGATCTGGAAGCTGGAACTCTACGGTTATATAGCCATGGAAAGGGCCTCGATTAAAACTGGAAAAGTTAGTTCTAGGGATTGGAAAAACCTACCTTTTTTGTTCCGGTTTACCGGTTTTTTCCGTTTTTTTTTTTTGTCCCGGCTATAACGGTTATTTTTTAAACTCAATAACCGGGTAAAAAACCGGATTGGAAGATAAGCTCGATTTTAGGTTCGATTAGACTAAAATTTACGAAGCTTCGAAATTCATCATCTTAGGCCAATCAACGACTATTTCCGCGAGGCGTCTGGTGGTTGGAGGATTACTGAAAGAGTCTTTATGAACAGGTAAATATTTTCCAATGGATTGATTTCCTGTAAAAAGAATATTAATAATTTTTTTGTCTACAAATGGTGTTTGTTTTTTATACCCCCCCCCAGCAAATCGGTTATTTCAAAACAGGTTATTTTGAGCGTAGGTTTGGTCAGTGAAAACAAATAGGCAAGGTTGTCTTTTCAACAGACCGCTGATGTTGGCCATGGGACTACTTTACTCGCGTGACTCTTTTCCGATTTTCAATTTTTTTTTTGTAACTTCTGTTGTTGCCCTTTATCTCTAAAATAAGACATTAGTTTTGTTTTTAATATATGTAGTTACCGAGATATAGAGGATCTCCCATACAACGTTTTCAGTGGCGTTTTGGCGTGTGAATCAAATTCCTTCCTGAGACCCCAAGGGGAGGAACGTAATCCTACGTTAAAAACCTGAATAACCTAAAACCGGTTATCATCTCAATAACCGCCATCCCTAGTCAGTTCTTCAATAAAGACCGATAGACAGACATGATTGAAAATTAGTTTTTTTCCGATCCCAGGAAGATCTGAAAAGTGGAGATACATTCTTCGCATACGAGACATAAGAAGTTTCTTCTTCCATTATATTTATATCATAGTGCAGTATGTGAACATAATACATGCGTGTCTTTGTCATTCAAATGCGTTTTGAGAAATTTAGAGTAACAAAATAGTTTATTAGGTACTGAATCGTCTTCGAATGCAGCCTATCCATTCCATGTAGTTATATAAATCGAATACTCGTCAGTGAATGCATTTCTCAACCTAATATTCAAATGATCTTCGCGAATGAGGCTGATTTCGCATGCTGTAAAAATTCCTCGCCTTTTGTACGCAATTTCTCGCGTACGTGACTCCTGTGCAGATACGGGACGTACAATTGCGAGAGGAAATTTACTGGAGACATATTCGAAATGGTGCTTTAGAGGAAGGAAAATTCCATCAACGCTTCAATTGATGAGTACTTATTGAGTATTTTGCGGAGCTGCCATCTTGGCTGAATTGTTATGATGGGATTTTATCTCAGAAGATTTAAGAAGTTTTACGGAATCGGAATTTTAACTATTTTCTACTGTACCATGCGAAAAATAATTTAAGCGAGAGTCGCCAAATTTGGACCACTTGGATATTTCTTAAAGTACAGAGATATAGAAGTAATTTTAATATGAAAAGAGTAGAATTTTTTTGTAGTTCATTTTTCTTCAGAACAATGTAATAAATTTTTTACGAAATACACTTTATAGTAGGAAAAAAATAGTTTCAAAAATATCTCATTGGTCCAATCACGAAAACCAGTTGATTAGATTGAACCGCCAATTTCTTTAAGCATAATTAAAGCAAAAGAATTTTTTAATACCCAATTCACACCAGCACACAATGCATGAATCCGAGTATGGCATTTTATGCATTTTTCGATTCTCAATTCACACCTGCACACAATGCACGAACCCCAGTATGGCATTTTATGCACCGTATCATTTCTCCTTGTTTCCTCACAAATGATATAAAACCTTAACCTTTCTTTTTCTTACTTTTGATTCAACCGTTGATGGATTATGTGTCCTTTTATCGTGTTTTTCTTCTTTGGCGTGCACCATTTCGAATTTATGAGGTCTACTAGCAGTGATTTCTGGTACCAATTTCAGTAATTCGGAAAACATGCTTGCTCAGGTAAAACCCAGAATACCATGTTCTTTCCCACAGTCAGAATCAATGCTAACAGATAATTCATTGTCCGATGGCGGTGATACAGATGGTTACTTAGATTGCGACCCTGAGGAAACTATAGAAGATATCCCACACGACATTCGTACAAGACAATCATCCAATAGCCGAGCTAATTTGAATAGGAGATCCTTACCTACATATAAAATGAAGAAACGCAGGTGCAGGAGGAAAAGCTGACATTTACCTAAGTTTTAGATAAAGCTTTTTTCCGGCAACTTCTATCTTTGTGAATTGCTTTTAACTATTGTTCCACAAACCTTTTACGACATTGTTTTATTCATCTATTGTGTATTTTAGAATCTTGTTATTTTTAATTGGTATCTGAATAATAACATGGTTTTACAATTTTAAAATGTTTTCTATGTCATCGTATGTTTGGCGCAGTATAGCCATATCTGGGTCTTGCGCCATTAAACCGCATAACTAACTAACTAATTAATAACTAGCAGTGATAACTGCTTTGTGAGCTATTCCTATAGTTCAAGATCATAGTCCCATTGAGTTAAACAGTCCAACAGCCGTTTGTGGTCCATTCTAAGCAACTATCACGCAAAAGATTCTCCTAATCTTATTTTTAAACTATTTTAATTAAATCGTTACAGTAAATTATAACCAAACAAATTGCCTATCCGATGATATAAGTTTCAAATCGTCGCTTAATAGGCGACACTACCTATCTCAATATTTTGAAATTTGAAAGAGGAAAGAAATACACAATTTTTCGCAACCCAAAATGAATATTTCTGCATTTTTTTCGCATCTGTTTGTAACATGAGGTCTCATCTTTATATCGGATATTTAAAAAAAACATGAAAAAAATATTCGTTATTGGTTGCGAAAAATTGAGTATTTCTTTCCTCTTTGAAATTTAAAAAAAGTGAGATAGGTGGTGTTGCTTGTTAAGCGAACATATTTTCCTACTTACAGAAGATCCGGACTAGACGGGACCGGACCCTGTCTGGATCACCAAAAGTCCAGATTGAACGGAATTTGCCTTAAAGTGCTCGTAATACATGTATAGATAGATAAGTAATACTATAAAAATTCTTGTTTTCCTTGTTATAAATGTATAACACTTTTCCTACAGCTTAATTAATACAGCTTCCTAACAGGATGTGTGCATTATTATTTTCGTACTGACCTCTCGCTAAAATTAGTATATCCTGCTTTTTAAAAAAATATCCTGTACGCATTAACCGGATGTCCGGACAAGCGGGATCCGGTTTAGTGGAACTCTATTGTACTTTTAAACAGCATAAGGGCGTTTAGTCTTCTGTTAAAATATTTAATTGGTCTAATCTAGATTGATCTAGGCATCTAAATCTAAACACTTGTTCTCTAACTGTAACCACTTAGCTGTTTCTCTAAAGAAGGATTTGCTACATTCATTTACATCATTGCAACATGGTTTGCCTGTTTTACGGCCCAAATATTTTATAGAATAGAAGTTAAGATATCGATCCAATCTAGGCTACTTTCCCTTATGCTTTAATATCCTACTAAACTCTCCCCTATGTTTTAATCTCCTACTAAACTCTCCCCTATGTTTTAATCTCCTACTAAACT
>BGPR01039998.1:0-14114 GCA_013235015.1 Araneus ventricosus | reverse complement strand
AATTTAGTAAATGACTGCTTTTAATTATGTTTTGCGTCATGGTTTATCAAACAGTTTCTGAAATATTAAAATTTGCATTATTCAGTGATAGTTTTAATGATGATTGAAGTTATTTCAGTTTCAGTAAACATTATTAATGAAATACTAATTTTAATGAAAAATGTTACTGTGTATGATATTAGACACTTCAGAAATGTTGAGCATATAATGCCAATTTTTATGCAAATTCGTATAGATTAAATCACCATACAAAAAGCATTCATTTAAAAAATTTCACTGAACTCATAAGATTTCAATTTCATAGATTATTGCCTTTTCACAGTGAGGATATTAATATTTTTTTCTGTCAAGTAAAATTTGATTTATTTCTATTTTCCGTCTTAGGATTTTGACAATTGTTCACTCATTCTTAGTTTAATCGCTCATCCTTTTTTGTAAGAAGTCTTCGGCGTGATATGAAAATTAACATTTCGACTGACTTTAAATTTTAAGTTTCATTTTACCCTTTCAAAGAAAAAATTATATTTTTTCTTCAAAAATCTTAAAGAAAAAATCAATATTGGTGTGCAATCAAAAATTGGATCCAAAAATTATGATATACTATTAGAGCATCGATTCTGACATATGATATTCTGTCCACTTACATTAAAATATTAAAAGAAATATTTAGAAAGGGCGCCTTATTTTATTTGATTTAAATCTATTTATAGATACATTAAAGATATATGCATCCGTTTGTTAGGATTATTATACAGGGCGTACGGTAATTGCCGTATAAGCTCATCGTCTCAGAAGACGAAAATTGTCCAAAGAAACATACCTTCTCGGCCCGTAGTTTTCGGAAAGACAGATTCCAGTAACGGTGATGAAAACGATTTGAAATAAAGCATTAAAAAAGGCAGTACGTGCATGTGACACACTGAGTACACAGGCAACTGTTCAAAATAGCCGCCTTGCATATCCAAGGCATGATTACGCGAGTCATGGAATGGTGGACTAAGCCCAGTCTAGCATTCCGCTTTTAATAAATGTGCAAGGAGCAGGAACATGAGCAGTTAACTTCGTTTCTATTTTAAGTGGGATTAATACAATTTTTTTCCAGGGGCCATATATAAAAAGACTTTTGTGTTATGAGAATTGTAGTTATGAGGTTAAGAGATGCCATTATCGAGTTTTAATTGAGGCTAATTTAACGTATTACAGAATCAAAAACAACAAAAACTATTTTTTACAAAGTAGCAATTTTTTCAATGATAATAATTTAAATTATGCGACATTGCCTCGAAACCTAACTACACATATGATCATAATATCGGTGACTTGATCACAGCTATGATGGACAAAATTTTAAAACTGGATTTACAATATGTATACTATCTTTCAGATGCAAACCTTTTTGATCTCGAGTTGTTCTAATTTCAGTATTCACCATAAAGCAGTTTTCCATAAATTGAAAATATTCTAGATAAAATTTTCTGATATAATTCGTACAGATATATCCTTATGTAAGTTAGCACAGCTCTGAACCTAACCCAGAAAATTCAGATAAACCATGAAAAAGTTGAGAATCTACAACAGAACGATATTACCTAAAATATTTAAAAAATACTTGTAGGAACTACAAGCACAATGAAACTCTGATACGGTTCTAGAAGTTAAGGTTTTGGAATTACTATGCATCATACAACATGTGAAACAGTGATAAATTATTTGGAAGAAATATTTGGTGTAAAAATTCCATACTCAGCATAAATAGGTTTCAGAAGCATTGCAAAAATCGTACTAGAAAATATATATTCGTAATGTTTGGTGATAACTCCTGAAAGTGTAGTTGTTTCGTTTGCGTGTGCCGACCAAATTATTAAAATCATCTCTCTGCACATATGGCTACTCTTTTCTTAGAAATGATTAATAATCATCACCCTTTTTTTCGAAATTAATCTTAAAATTACGGTTTGTTTCTTTGATTAATGTTTTCCGTGTGTAGGAATTTAATTAATACCGTTATTGAATTTAAGGTTAAATATTTAAAAATTATTTCTATTGATACTGTTATTAAATAAAATCTCATTAATACATATAATTGCTCTTTTCTTTCTTTATTGTTATGTAGTAATTGCACAGTTCTTTAAAAATCAGAAATTCAGTTCCGAGTTATGTTATATATGTTATGATAAATTTCAATTTTTTCAGAAATAATTAAATTAGATCGCAAAGATTAATAATATTAAAATTAATAAAAGTTATTATTTTCTTCTCTATATAATTTGCAATTAATATTAGAGTATTGTCTACTTGGAAACTTTCACCGGATTTTCTTTCCATGAAGCATTGGAAAGAAATTTCCAAAAGCTCAGGACATCAAAGAGAGATTCTTTTTAAATTACTTAATAAAATATAAACTATAAGCATAATGAAATGATGGAATATAAGAGAACGAAGGCTAGCATTTGCTCATACATATTTAATGAACAAAACCACTTGATGCCTCTCCAAAGCCAAAATTTAACATCATCACAGCCCTTTGAGAACCAAGTCTGTAGTAATTGTATTTCCTAAAATAATAATTAGTTTCAAATGATAAAACTGTTGCACTACGAAGACTATGTATAAGCACCTTCACACGAGAACATAGTTGAAAGAAACATAATTTTAGGACCTGAACACGCGGCGTAGCTAAATAATGTTTCTTAGGCAAACAAATTAAGCGCAATAAAAAATTAATCATTAAAAATTAGCATACGAATGAGAGCACTAGACAGAGAAAGAAGAGAGCTATTTGCATTTTCAGAAAAATGTTTGTTCAGCATCGAGCAGCAGGGGCGGTTATTAATATGTAATAAGGTACTGTCCGCAACTTAATTAAATTTCATAACAATATCTTTCCGAAGCCTAATTTTTTCTCTCTAAGCTGCTTCTCACCTGCTTCATTATTTTTTAAAAATATAACTACACTTTATAAAGAGTTTCTTATTAAAGTTTTAAATAGGACTTACTTAAAGAAGTTTGTTCTTTGAAAAACATTAGAGCTGTGTATTTTATATGTTTTGAAGGGAAATTAGGGCGGAATGATAAATTCAGTACTTGAGGTGCACAGTTAGTGATGAGTTTACCTTTCATAGTTCCAATAAATAGATTTTAAAAAATGCTGCTATCAGAACATGGTTTATAAATGATAAACTAATGAAAACTCTTGGAAATATTTTCGTTTGAAATTCTATCATGTTTTCTTATTCATATGATTATCATCAGAATTTGTGCGATATTAAAAGCATGGTTTTTTATTATGTACACAAAAGTGTACACAAAATATTTTTCCTATAGAAATTTCATTAAATATAATTTCGTTTTCTTCCGAAGAACATTTAATTGAATGCAGGGCATATAAACACAAAAATAAATGTATTTGATAAAAACAGTTTTTAATAACCTGCTTTTATTAGTGTCCTAAAAATGAGATATTTTTGTTTTAATTTTTCTACTTTATTAGATTTTCATTTATGATTTACTAGTATAAATATTATTCTTAAAATCTGTTGTTTCTCAAATTCATTAATGGGAGTCACAACTCGTATGGAATTAAGATTCAATTAAAGTAGAGGGAAAAATCGATTGTAAAATTGTAACATTACAAACATATGTGCGTGTTCACTCCATGTTATATGTATATATATATATACATATAGTTTTTCCAAACGATCAAAATTCAAGTAACATTTTCAATATAAACACTTATTAAACTAATAATTAAAATTTATATACATGCATATGTTTTGTTTATTTTGTTCTGAATGTTCATATATAAAAAAAGATATATTATGGCTGATATTAAAATACATATATACAGTCTTCAAAAAAATTGGTTTCTGAAATTAAATTGTGTGTATTTAACCCTTTCAGTCCCAGTGATGCCATTTGGAATAAACATATTCATTATTCTTTTGTTCAGCATCTGAAATTGCCTCTGATACCAAATGGAAATCATTAAATTCTTCCCGTTTTCTTCTTTTCAAATATATTTTTTTTTCTTACCAATATAAATCATATTGCCATCACATAGGAACAATGAAACAGAAAATAACATTTTTATAATAGGATGAACAGTTTTACTCTACTTAATTCTTTCTCTGAAAGTAATAATATTTTTATACATATTTTTCTAGTTAATTTATGCCAAGACATATGTATATATTATTATTGTATCAAAATGTTTTACAGGTTCAATATGTAAAGTTTTCTCTGAGAAAAATATGATTTGAAAAATAATTGCATCATATGAATTTTACATTATATCGGTGTGATTTTTTTAAAAAACATCTATTAAGAAAAATTTCATGTAATGTGTCTTTCATTACTTTTGGACAAATATTCAATAATTTTTTCATTGTAAGGAAGGAAAATTCTCTGCGATTACTATGGAAGCATTAATTTTATCCAATACAAATAAATATCTCATCCATGTTAAGATATTTCCTATGTTGAGTCACGTTTTCCCAAATTATCATACCCAAATGTTCCTCAGAATGTGTTGAACTGAGCCATAGATAATGCTGCACTCTTCGTATAATTCATGAATAGTGACTGGATGGCTTCACCCGCAGCTGAATGCACATCAAGGACATTTTGACATTTGTCAACGTTTTGGAAGTCATAGATTTCCTCATTTTCGCGGCCGTATTGGAAACATTTGAAGAACGAATAAACTCTTGTGGGGCTCATAAAATCTTACCTATACTTTTTTTCTTTCTTTTTTTTGGAAATTTTTGTTGCAAATTCTCAGCTCAACTTTCCCTTCTATAAACACTGCAACGGTAGCACAGAACACACATATTTCAAAGCTCTACTGTATAGAAATGGTAGGAGCTACGACCTTTTAAACTTCTGAGCCTTCTTGAGAGAGTTCCAGGTCCTTATCTGTTTTTTTATCTTAAAAAATAGAGCAAAAGACATACAATTTTTTCATCATACCTCGTAACCAGAACATCACCTGATATTTCCAGAATAACGGGCAAATAAGTTCACTGCGGCTCCTCCTGCTGAAATCCCATCAGCGGATGAGCAACGGATCCCAGTCTTATAACAACAAGAGTTATAAATCAAAGGTTCTTTTGCGATTTTTGACATCCCGCATTCCAGCCATCCGTCACACCGATTGCCTCACCAATCGGCGAATATTCTTTTCTTCCAGAATAGGGATGAAAAGAATGACACTACAAACTTCCCTTCTACCAGCAGGGAAGTCCGTAGTGTCACGTTATCGGCCATGAAAAGGAACGTCACCTATACCACCCTATGAAACGTCCTTGTAAAGTCACATATAAGTTCACAAACCTCATCTAGATAGCTCTATACATTTAGAGTGATCACGTCAAAACAGCCAGTGGTACATGATCATCCAAGGTGAAGTCTTCCAAGGAATGGATTTCGCTTCCTCAAGAGTTGCAACAATTTGTTCATGAGAGATCCTCTCCCGAGGCTTTGTGCGGATGAAGATTCGTCGAGAATAATTCCGTGTAGTAAATCTAGGCAGATAAGTAAAGAAGACGCGGGCTATTTTGGTGTTATATTGTTCGAAAAATGTGCTTCTACCTCCACAAAAAGTTTACTATCTTCTGTAATATGCGGAAAGAGAAACATACCGGGCTTAAATGCCTTTCTCCGCTAAATAATTATTACAGTTTCATGGAAATTGTTGCAGGCCCAGCAGCAAATTCATGAGAGAGATTTGTAGATATAATGTTAAGAGTCCATTCTCTGCAGGTTTTTTCACACTCAGAGAATATCAAGTAACTTTCTCGGTAATTGTATTTGCTATTAAAGCTGATTTTAAATCTGAGAAGCTACCATTTCAGATTCTGACACTAGGTTGAGCATCTTCAACTCTGCTGATGACTAGCCATCTCAATCCATAGTCTTAAAATTACGAAAATTTATTTAAGTGCAGTGAATTGTACTTTTCTACTTCTAGAATGAAATCGAATTCTGAAGGAGGGAATGTAATTATTTTCGAAGATTTTCTCCAAATAATATGTAACAGTAAATATTATAATACTGTGAGTAGCTATTGTGAAGCTTAATATTCATGTTAGTAATATGTAATATGACATGGATAAATTTTCTCATTCATAATTTTATAATCTAGGTAGTTTTCCTTTCAAATCTGTAACTATTTTGTAAAAATTTAAAATAAAAATATTGTTACGAAATTGTCTTGTGGGTGTACGTTAATGCAGTCCAATAAGGAGGATAAAAAAATAAAGCTCTTTATTTTACAAATATCCTAAGAAAAGAAACGTAGCACAAGTATTAAAACAGCACTCGTAAAATTTCACAACAGAGATTACCAATAAATCTCCACACAGCTCTCAAAGGTTTCTTATCAGCTCACCAACTTGCCCTGCTGATCAAAATCCAACTGACTCTTCTTGGTTGGTAGCTTGCTTTTATACTTTTTCAACAGGAAGTGACTTCATTATGTAGGAAGTGACGTAATCTCCAGGAAGTTCATGAAGCCAGTTGAAATTGGTTGAAAGTTCGAGACCTTCTGGAAAATTCCTTTTGTCGCCATCTTCGCCGCCAAATCGCCAAAATGGTCGCCAAGATCGCCAAATTTATCGCCAAGTCACCAAATTTGTCTCCAAGATTAGCATCTCAGGGAAACAACTTTATAGCTTTGTAACAATATTGTATTATTTTTACATAAAAAAACTCACAGCTGAGTATCTCAGTCATTTAGAAAAATAGAAATATGAATGTAATTTATAAAATAGTAATCAGCCAGCTGTTTGCTCAAAAAATAGATATAGAAGATATTTGACTAGTATGAATGTGGTGTTCATTAATGTGTAATAGAACCGGAAGAAAGTGTATTATTATTTTCAGAAGTCCTTATTGTGGCATGTCGTTAAAAGCACTATTTTTGCATAAAATTTGTGTTTGCTTTGATTGGAGAAACAATTTGGGTCTTTTTGAGATTAATACATGAAGAATGTCTTCGAAAATATTTCTAGCTTCTCTGATTCTAGCTTCAGGAAAAAAGGTTTGATATTTTGCATATTGTAATTTTCTTAATGTGTAAAATATTCCCACTGATCTTAAAATGCTTAACTGTAATGTTTTTATTCGTTTCTCTTCCTCTAAAATTATTCATTCAAATTTAATAGTGCATAATTTTGTCTTTTTATGAAATGAATATATTCTAGAATATGTCGCTGTTTCATGCCAATAAATTTTACTTAATCATAATCCTGTGTTTTGTCTTCATTATTCACCATCAATGACTTGCTTTCTTGTTGCTTGCAATTATTTTTCTAAATGGACAAATTAAGATGAATATTTGTTAAACATAGTAAAGCTTTGTTAAATCAAACTTGAGACACTTTCTTCACGAAACTTAATAAAGGCATAATCGAAACCTAATTGCAATGCAATAAAGTAATGCCGGAGACAAGAGCAATTTTAGTTTGCACTTATTCAAGTCTTATATACATTGCTGATAAGATCAACAACTATTAAATTAATCAGAAAAACAGTTCAGCAGTGAAATCCATGAATCAATACTGACAAGATGAACGGTATTTAACTGCACAAGTTTAATTTTGTTAGTGGTACTAAAAGTTTATGTAAGTTAAGTTTATGTAGAGCACCATATATCGTAGACGTTTCCATAGAAAGATCACTCTATAGTATAGATCTTCTTTTGTGTTGAATTCTAATTTCGGTAGTTATTTATATGACTGAAGTTTTTGTTTGCAAATATTTCGTCTATTTTATCCTCTAAATAAGAAGGCTAATTTCATAAAATGGCAATAATTCTACAATACAATAAAAAATCTTTAACAGAGAAATTAAAGCGTTTGGACAATTTGCAAAATTTCAGTTCCCAACTTTCAATTGGCATTCATGGTTGTTATCATACCGTCGTCGTTCGGGCAGAATTTACTAAATCCAAAACTATAATTTCGAGATGTGGTCGGTTTAAACTTAATTAATTTTGAGTCTTTATGATAAAAAGTTAAATTTATTTCACAGATTTAAAGCTCCTACTGTTGATTTACTGATGTTTAGATAATAGGTTTCTATCTCGAAATAATTAATTGCAAACTCTAATTGACTGCAGTGGTCCATCAAAAGGTTTTTATGGGCTTAGTGACTTCTGCCTGAACGACGACGGTATAACAACCATGAATGTCAACTGAAAGTTGAGAACTCAAATTCTGTAAATTATCCAAACGCTTTAATTTCTCTTTTAAAGATTTTTTATTGTATTGTAGAATTATTGCCATTTTATGAAATTAGCCTTCTTATTTAGAGGAGAAAATGACGAAATAATAACAAACAATAACTTCAGTCATATAAATAACTACAGAAATTAGAACTCAACACAAAAGAAGATCTATACTGTAGAATGATCTTTCTATGGAAACGTCTATGAAAATATGTTGATATGAAATTCCTGAAGTGGTCACGAAACATTTCTTAAAACAATATATCTAGTTCTGCAAATAATTTCTGGAATGACCTGCAAAATATTTCATGCTCTAAATTAAAATCTGTAAAACTCTAACTTTCTATGATATATAATTAGCGAAATACATTCCCTCAGAACGTTGACGAGGTAATTCCCCATTTTTGTCTTCAGTACATACGTAATCCATGCTTGTCTATCGAAAGATCACGAATCCTGAAAATGGTCACGAAACTTTTCTTAAAACAATTTGTCTACTTCTGTAAATAATTTCTGAATGACTTGCGAAATATTTTATCCTCTAAATAAAAATCTATGAAAATCTGACTTTCTGTGATACTTAATTAACTAAATACATTCACTGAGATCATTGGCGAGATATTTCCTCATATTTGTCTTCTACACATGAGTAATCCTTGATTGTCTATCGACAGAACATGGATTCTGAAAATGGTCACGAAACATTTCTTAAAACAATGTCTTTAGTTCTGTGAATAATTTCTGGAATGACCTGCAAAATATTTTATCCTCTAAATTAAAATCTATAAAAACCTAACTCTCAGTGACACATAATTAAATAAATACATTCCATCAGATCGTTGACGAGATAATTCCTCATATTTGTCTTCAGCACATACGTAATCCTTGCTTGTCTATCGACAGAACACGGATCCTCCTTCAGATACACAGCAGTGAGGTCCTTGAATCGAAGCACTAATTAAGAGCACCCCAGAATCGAGCGCACTCGAAGGCCCGAAAACAAGAGTCTCCTCTGGCCCAAAACGAGTCAAAAGTCTTCTACTTCGGCAGTTCAAGTGATTAATGAGAAATCGATGCTGCCTACGGAAGGCGGATAAGGAGATGAAAAGTGAACAGGGAGATGAAAGTTCCACTTTTATTTTTTAATAGCAGTGCTTCTTTTCCGCACTCTCGTCCCTTGAATGGGTAGAAGGTCCGGGATAATGAGTGAGTTGTCTAAGGAGTGAAACTAATGTCTTAACGAGGCTGGAATTTATTTACTTTTTGGGGCACTGGGAGACATCATTAATGGAGTTGATAGGGTGTCGATGGGAGGAAGAGTCTAAATAACTTCTTCGTCTCTCGATATCCATTTCGACTCAACAGAGTAAATAAGAGGAAGATGCGTTTTAAGACGATTGCGATAAATCTGGAGCGTGGTGGCGGATTTTGCTTAAAATGCTTAAATTAGTAACTTCGTAGTAATGTTCTCGACGCCGTGGATTGGTAATAAGTAATGAAAAGGAAGAAGCATCGGAAAACCATTTTCTTTCTTCCATGCAGTTTTTGATTGAAAATTCAGAAAGGAAAACCCTTCGTTTCGTGTTTAATTAATATTGTTACAAAGCTTTAAAGTTATTTCCCTGAGATGCCAATCTTGGCGACAAACTTGGCAACTTTGGCGACAAAGGGAATTTTCTAGAAGGACGTCGAACTTTCCACCTATTTCTACTGGTTTCATGAACTTTCTAGAGATTACGTCACTTCCTGTTGAAAAGTATAAAGGCGAGCTCTCAAGCCAAGAAGAGTGAGTTGGATTTTGATCAGCAAGCAAGCTGGTGAGCTAATAAGAAACCTTTGAGCGCTGTGTTGAGATTTATTAGTAATCTCTGCTGTGAATTTTTACTTGCCCTGCACCCAATCAAACTGGTGTAATAATCTAGGTTATAGGTACCGGGGGTGCAGGCGGCGTTATGTTATGTGAATTTTTACAAGTGCTGTTTTAATACTTGTGCTACGTTCCTTTTCCTAGAATATTTCTAAAATAAAGAGCTTTATTTTTTTAATCCTGCTTATTGGATTGCATTCACGTACACCCACAAGACAATTTTGTTACAATATTTTAACGATGCCCAATAGAAACAATGTGATGAAATTACTGCTTATCCAAATGCATTCACTAAAAACTTTCAGCCGCCATACTGGCTTTATGCGTTCTTCCAGTTCAATTATAAAGCAAATTATACGTTTTCATTATAAAAAGTCTAACTTTATACTTTTATAAAAGCTTCCAAATAAAATATTCTTCCGATTACAATGATTCGAATATACTATATCTAAAAAATAAGGTTTTTCCACTTTATAAGCTAATTTTTCCGAGTTGAAAAACATCATATTAAAATAACGGACTATTGGAGGGTTAATGCTTTATTTTTTGATAAATACAATATCATGTCTAGTGTCTACTTTTGTTGAAAACTGGACTGCGCTTTTATAAAAAAAAATTAGATATTGTCGAATGTTTTGATTCACCAAATTTGCGGATAATAAATAAGTTCGTTTTATACTATCTCTACCTTTCTTAGTGCAAGTCTCATAGAAAGTGCACATAGAGATTTTGAGCTGGATTTATGTGTGAAATACGAGAAGTTTCATGTAAGATGAAGCTTGAAAGCATAAACAATATTTAAAAATATCCTATTATACGTTTATCTAAGATAGCTATTAACTTCTGCTGAATTTTTTTTACATAGTATAATTTTGATGAAAAGAATGTCTATTAAAAAAACTGTATAATTCATCTTTTGTGCACTCTCTTCCCTTAAATGAGCAAAAAAGCCCGGAATACTGTCTGAGTAGTTCAAAGGTTATATATAGGATTTATTAATTAGTTTTATTTATTAAATATTTGGGCGCTGTGAGGCATCATTAAAGTAATACCATGCAAATAACTATCACCTATTTGAAAAATACAGTTTTACATTTGTATACATTCATGCGCATGATCATAGATGCGTTGTGAGGAATCACACTTTCGGCCTCTTTCTACAAATCCCTTCTCTCTAAAACAAATCTATTAGTTTGCGCCTGCTCATTGTTTTTGTTATTTCTTTCATTTGTGCCAAGTTCTTTTACGGCATTATCTTCCTCTATACTGAAATCGTATTATTTAATAATAATCTTTGTTTTTCAATTTTATGTTGGGTAATCATAATTAAAGTATAGGCGTTTAGAGCTCAATTTCACAGAAAGTACTAGTCCAAACTCCACGCCTTTTCATTTGCATACTAGTAAACCAAGGAGAATCGATTTGAAAGTGAAAAGAAATTTCGCTTTCATTAATTATCATTTTCAACACCAGAGACAAAGATGGCGCTTCAGGTTAAATTTGCGTAGTGAAACAGACACAGAAATTAGATAAGGGAGCAATTTATGCGATTGATTAAAATTTATTACACACTTTAACACAGAAATAAATTTTGAGCCGTTACATTTCATTTTAACATTTAACAGAACTTTTACATAATTTCAGTTCACTTTTTAAAGTTTACAATGCATCGCTTATTTTTTAAGACTTTTATTTCATAATTATTTTACAAAACGTATTCAATAGGTTTTCCCTTCACATTTTGTATCCTATTTATTTCCAAAATATCACTGCCGACTTCAGAATGTAGCAAGTCTTCGTCGATTTCTTTGACGAGCAGTAATAAAGGATCGTTCATATCGACAAAATTATCTATAATTCCGAAGTACAAACCCCGTTTTAAATGACCCCACAACCAAAAATCACAAGGATTAAGATCAGGTGAACGGGCCGGCCATTTCATAGGAAACACATGTCTGATTATGTGGTTGTTGGTAAAATGCTGTCTTAATACTTACTGCACACGCACTGAAATAAGGGAGATGCTGCATTCTGCACAAAGACGGTAAACTATAGGCATCTACGTTGTTGGAGATCATTTTTTTCTTTATTTTATTGTACTGGTTTGCGTAAGCGTCCCGGTAACTTTTCTGAATTTCAAACTTTTCAAAATGCAAAATCGTTTCTTATAAACCTTTGATTGCCATTGGACCTTCTCTCAAGAATTTAACAATTTGATAATCTCGCGATATCGCAGAAGTAATTTAACTTTTCCGATAATAAATTTTATCTATCAATGCCCGAACACGCAGCTTCAACATTCCAAAATTTTCAAAGCCAACAAGATCAAAACTGATTGAAGGAACTATGACTAATTCCTCGGAGCAGCGATAACCTTTAATTATTTATTCGGAAACTAAGTGTGACGTTAGCAGTAATAGAAAAATTTATATACTCCCTGTTCACTTACCTTCTTATACAAAAGGCAAATTGTTAAGGTTTAAAAAACAAGCATATTCACTAACAATATTTTTGTGTTAAAATGTACATTAAAAAGTAGCCAATCACGAAAAAAGTTCCTTTTAGTCAGTTTTGCTCCCTATTTTAATGTCCATATTTAGCCAGCAGTACTACTTATTTCCTTGGGTCTAAACTTTTATGTATACGAATTGGTGTTGGTTTGGACTATTACTGACTTTGTAATTGAGATCTAAAGTCTTCCATTTTATTGTCATCACCTTCAGCGTCGTCTATGATTAGCAAGGTCTAGATATAAAGTCCAAAATATGACAGGAGTTAAAATTTATTTAATTTAATTTTTTTTAATTTTCATCCGGTGTTTCTATCTTTTCTTATTCTTCAAAAGAAACTGTTCCTCTAAACAAAATGCTTAATGCAAAATATTTGCCTTTTTCATCCAAACTTTTTTGAAAGAATGAAAAATGTTTGATTGTATATAGTACTAAAACGAATTTATTTTATGTTTTAAATAAAGCCATAGTGCATTTAATACAGTCCTTATAACATTAACAGGATAAAACTTACCATCGAAAACTTAATTTAGATAGAATTTAAATAGTTACGTACAGTAAGTGTTTATCCTATTTTCGCTTTTCTTTACATTCATATTCTTTCTACTTTATGATTCTATTCATTTCCGTATATAAATTATAAGCATTCTTCGTTGAGAATAAGTATTCATTTAATTTAACAAACTGAAAACTCTCTGCAGATAAACTTCCAATTTAAAAATAAAATGCATAAATGGGAAAACTTAATTTTATAAAACCAATTAAGGTATATGTATTTTGCTTTATAAACGGAAGCATTTTTCCGTTGCTTGGAAAGAATCAGTCTGCTCTTGTTGGTATCAATATCCACGAAGAAATATTGAATAATGGAACTAGAAACTTGTTTTCGCTGAATAATTAGATTAACCAAAAACCGCGATCCATTTATATCTTGAATAATATTGGAATTTTCCATACGCTTATTTTGCTTCACACGCTTTGAATATTTGTCGCCTTCTTTTTCTTGATTCTCTAGCGCAAGGTTAGCTTTTCCTTGCTTTGCTGATAAGGTATTTCCGACCAATGCAGAAAATGTTTCAGCCTATTTATCCCCTTTCTCGCAACACTCGGAATCGGAATTTATATTCTTCTTCGCACAGTTAAACGGAAAATCAATGAAAAGGAGAAAGCGATAAAGTACATAAATATGCCCGGTCGGTCGCCAAAAGAAATACAAAACCCGCCAAAACAAAGAAAAAGTATCATTTATAAAGTTTAAAGAGAGCTATGGAATTTTGAGTTCATCGTTTCGCTCCTTCCGAAAGTGCTGATTTGATGATACATCATCCGAATGGGAAATTTCCGTAAGGTTTAATGTAGAGAAATCTGAGTGATATATATTTTTTGTTATTTTTTGAGAAGGAAAATTTTCCTTTTTTAATTCCATCCTGTCCTTGGATGGATAAGAAAAATAAGACGGATAGTAGCTGCCAGCATTTACTTGCACAATCCACGCTGTTCTTCTAGACAT
>BGPR01039997.1:0-14114 GCA_013235015.1 Araneus ventricosus | reverse complement strand
GTATCTATTCATAGACCATTTTTGCACAAATAGATGGGCATATTTATAGATCAATATATAATACACACATGGGTATAGTTATTTTAATGTATCCAATTTATGCAAATCAGTTACGCTTTTTTCGTTTCTTTCTGATTTTTGTGTGATTCGCTTTAAAATGCCCCTCTTTGTAAATTCGTGCAAGTTATCTCGTTTAAATAAAGATTAAATCGAGTGATTAGGATGTATACTTTCTAAAGCTTTCATAAGATGACAATTATTATTGAAGTATTTGAAAGTATTTCTCGTGAAGAATATTGCAGCGATAGAGTAACATTTAATTGCGTGAATTTATAAAAAGATGCGTTACATGCCTCTAAGAATTCTCATGATTTTTATCTAGGAAAAGACACATGTTTAATCGATTGGATGTAACCTTTTCCTAAAATTGGAAAAAACCACTTCCAATAATATTTTGAAAAAAAAAACATTCTGGAAATAATATTTTATAGAAAGATATGAAAAGCTTATTGAATCTTGGTCATGATTAGTGAATGATATAATGATTGAAAATTTAGTGAAGTATAAGTCATAATTAACCTTCGGTCAGGCGTGACTCATCTGTGAGATTAAAAGCTAAATTTTTGTTTAGGCTTAAAGGAAACCTTATCAAACTGAAATATTCGGTCATACAAAGCTGTATTTGCGTTTTTAAATAACTTTTTTGCATTTCCTTGCAATTTCAACTTGCAAAATTCAGGAGGGAGTTGAAGTTTTTCTTTTCCCGTAGGTTTCCTTATCGATGACAGCTGTCGTTGAAATAATTTGACATTCTTGAAACAATATATTCGAAATAATGACCAATATTAATAATCAGGCGCTGGGACACATGTATATGAGCTTCTGTAGATATATGAAAAGAAATAATGAGAAAAATTTGGGAAATTAAAACGTGAAAAATACAAACGTAATCGGGAGCAACTTATCTACCAGATTAACGTTTGCCTCACGTACATCAAAAGAACACTAGAATGAAAACCACGATACCCTACTGTGAGTTGTTGGGAGCCAGGAATCTACTAGAGGTCTCACACCTTTCTCGGCAAAACCCGGACTCAAACACAAAAAATATGGGCGCTTCATCTCACAAATTAGATGTGCCCGACGGAAGGTTAAAGCACTTTTAAGAAAATAATTGCAGATAAATAAATGTTAATAGTATATCTTTGTGGGAGATGAAACCTAATATTGGGTTGTTCTACTTATAACGGCTACACAAAGGGCTATACACTTTTCTTTGATTTGAAATATTAAATTGTACTTAAATTAATTCGAAATGCCTTTCTTACTGTATTGACTAGCTATAAATTAAAACCTGCAATTTATTCGGTATTCTAGCATGTTTTTTCAGCACGAAATAAATTGGTGTGCTTCACACACCACGTGACCACTCGTGCGTGTCTGATTCATGCGGGCCTCGCAGGTTAAACCCTAATATTATTAAAATGCAATCTAATCCCAATTCATTCCAAAAATGCCAATTTTCAGAGATAGTAAACAATAAATGAGCTATAAAAGCACTCAAAACTACATCAAAAATTAAGAAACACAACGCCAGCATAATAAACTACCCAACAATCATATTCTCTTGTACGAAACCAAGTTATTTTTCCACAGCCCTAATTCAACAATAATCGCCAACTGGAACTTCACACAACATGAATCGCATGCATTGCTATTACGCGAACTGCGAACAGATTAATTTCGAAACAACTTTCTTCTCTTGTTAGCAGACTGAATCTTGGCGATAAAAAGTTGTTAGGAAAGCAGCAGCCAGTAATTAGTTGCTGCAGTTAAGAGACTATTTTGCATGCTTGGTCGGGAGGGAAGACGTGCGACTGAAGATTAATGGTTTGGAAAACAATGGTGGGTGCACAAATATCTCGAGCAATTTGTCTTCAGAAAGACCGGAGGAAAAAAAAGAGAAATGTTGCCAAGGTTTAATGTTTAATTTAAAAGAAAAAAATGCCTAAGAAATAAATCTTTAGAATTTTAAACAGTTGTTATCTTCTAATCAATGGGGGCGGGGGGAGCACGGATAAAAAAATTCGCAGTCTGCTTTTGGTGATAACAATACTTAAATAAATTTTTTGGAGTACTCTTTCAGATTCCTTATCTTATTGTTATATTTAAGTTATATGAATTGCAGATATTAATTAAATTTTTCTGTGCAACCTCAGGTTTCTTACAAATTATAGGTTTGAAGTATGAATAAATTTAATATTCTAAACTGAAAACTCTGCTCTCTCTCTGAAAACTCTCCTTAAATAAAATTAACATGAATTAAATGAATACTCAATTCTCTCAACGGTTTATGAAGCTTGAAAATCATTAAACGATATCTGAAGACAATTCAATTTATTCATTGGAAAGCAGAGACACAGTAGCAAACACATTTGCTCTAGTTTTTAATTTGACATCACAACTTCTATAGCTTTATGACTATCCACAAACCAAGACTAATTTTGTGCTTTGTCATCATAAACTCTATAGCTATATGACGATCCACAAACGAAGACTAATTTTGTGATTTGTTATCATAACCTCTGTAGCTTTATGACGATCCACAAACTAAGACTAATTTTGAATAGCCAACATAAATATCTAATTTTCTACTAAATGCTGTATTCAATTTTTTTTAATTTAAAGAACACTTATTTTACTAACTTTCCTAGCTCAGTAAACAGTACCATACTGTTTACTGAGCAAATTCTGGATTACTTTTGGAATCTGATAATCTTCTATTGCCAGAAACACAAAGAGTTATTTAAGTTGCTGAATAATTTATTCATTTCAATGATTTTCTCAACAACTTCAATTAATTTGACGCGCAGAATATATTCAATATCATCTTTCAAATACGTAGTATTACATTAATATGTAATTCTTCATAGTGCGTTAATATCAGATGAAATCCCCCTTGCTTCTCTTGAAACCCCATTGTCCATAAGTACAATAAGACGGAGATATGATTTAAACATTCTTCCCTATCTTCTAATTTTTAAAAACAATCTTTTTATTCCGAATCACCTTATGAATATTGGAGCATTCCACCTGCTTTTGTGTTTACCAGTAAGTGAATGATAATTGAAAAAAATGAAATTAACGATATCATCAAGCTTTATGGCTTGATCTTATTTTTTGGCGGAAGTTCATACGCTCTTGTTTGTTGAAGCATAGCCAAACATTGGAAAAGAATTTCCCTGATAAAAGGTTTGAATATGAGAATGCGACAAATATTATCGAGAATTATTCAAGATGATACCATTATTCCAGTACCCTACTGAGATCGAAATTTCACTTTCTAATGAGGAAATGTGATTATTCTCTATGGGAGGGAACGTCATGAAATTCCAGTTTACCTGGGAATTTTATATTATGTATATATGTCAATCTGATAAACCTGATTAAACACCACCATTATTCAATGTTTTTAGACTTCATTAATTTATGAAGAACAAAGCTCAAAATAGAAAGAAAGTATTCAGTGCTGATCTTACAGTAAAATATCATAAGAGACAGACAATTTGTTTCCATTAGTCGGGAGATAAAGTGATTATTACAAACTTTTATTTTATTCGAATTGTTTCATGTTTGTAAAGACGGAATTTAGTAATCGAATTTTCACTTGATTCCTAATGTGCAAAAGTTTCGGAATTTTGTGCACTTATGTTTTCTATATATCAATGCACTATTTCAATATCTCCAGATCATAATTATAAGTTAATCGATTAAGGGCCCAAAAAAATGCCAAAATATCAATTTTCATTTTATTAGCTTATTTCGTAGCTCTTATCTTTCTAGTTATTGTATAAAAATTTGAAATTTGTACCCTTAATATTTCAGAAGTTATTTATAATTTTATTTACGAAGACAAATGGAAAACATACACAAATGACAAATTTAAATGACTTTTTCTCCATATGAGACTTTTCTTCACGTTCATGTTTTCAAAATGTTAAGAGTTTTTTTATTTTTAAGATAGAGCTTTCAAATTTTTTGCACTTGCTTATCGTTATGCATATGATAAAACTGTGCATGCAATAAACAATGAGTTGCTGAGTTTTTTTATATACAAGATATTAACTGAGCCACTGCTCAATTTCCTCATTCTTTATCACATAACACAGTAAAAAATCAATATTTAAGCAAATATTACATACACCTTCAAATCCATGCACAGTTTTGTGTAATATATTCCAGTGAATATACAAATATAATATGAAACAAAAATATTCATATTTGAAAAAGTAGCAGAGAATTTAAAAAATCTGTAAAAAATTTGAATTTCAACTAAAACAGCAGATCAAAATGAATTTTTCTCTTAAAGATGTCTTTATATTATTATTAAGTTTTAATACTATAAAAACATTTTCATTAATACTTCAAATTTAAAAAAATGTTGGAAGGTAATGTGTCCCCATAATTTAACCTTCGATTGGGCGCAATACAAATGATAACACGATCGGGTGCAACTTTTTTCTGAGATTAAAAGTTAAATTTTTGCTTAGGCTTAAGGCTTATCTTGACAAACTGAACTATTCGGTCATACAAAGCTACATTTGCGTTTTTAAATAACTTTTTGCATTTCCTTGCAATTTCAGCTAACAAAATGTTCTGGAATTCGGGAGGGAGTTGACGTTTGATTTCATGTAAGTTTTCTTAGCATTGAAAACTGTTGTCGTCGAGAGCCCGAAATAATTCGACATTTTTGAAACAAGATATTGGAAACAACGATCAATATTATTGAATTAGGGCAGGTACATGAACTTATGCAGGTATATAAAAACAAATATTGAGAACAATTTTGGAAATCAAACATGAAAACGTCATCGGGCGCAATTCATCTACCAGATTAACGTGCCCTCACGCACCCCATCAGAGCACTGGAGGAAAAACCACGATACCCTTGTGTGAGTGACAGGGAGCCAGGAAGTTATTAGAGGTTCCACACCTTTCTTTAGTACAATAATAAAATTGTGTTTTTAATAATTTTTTAAAATTATTTTCTTATTCCTTTTCCTATTAGATATTTATCGATTTTATCTTTAATTTATTCTTATAAAAAGAAACAATTCATAAATTAAATTTTATGAAAACCCAAGTGTGCTGGACATAGAATATGTCATCGCAAATAACTTGATTTTTATTATTTCTCCTTATTTTTTAATTTTTTTTCTTTGTGAAATATAGTTCACGTGTAAGAAAATACAAGATTTTATTTTCATAGCCTAGGAATTTTGAAGAATTTTATTTTTCGTTTATAAAAAAAAACCTTACTATTTTCTAATAAATTTAATAATTTGGTTTTTATGCGCAGAAAAATCAGTTGACACTTTTGCTTTATTTACTAAAGCGCATAAATCTTGCAAAAAATGACTTTCAAAATATCACATTTTAAGTGTTAACTAAAATAATTTTAACAAACAAAAATATTCTTTCAAAGAAAGAAAAAATATTTAAATATTAAATTACCTTCCTTGATGTGACTAATCATATCATCATTATGAAAATATATGTTATGAAAAATGGAAACTTTTGAAATTTTTTCGAAATTCTTTGGTGTTTTTTCTTGGATAAAAATTAGCCATTTGAAGTTTTTTCATTCTTATGGAGAAACAAGGTCTTACGTTTCTGAAAAATAGCAAAATGACATTTATTTTAGTATGATATTGATGACGCATGTTGCTTTTGATCCTTTTATATATGAATCTGGTATGTAGGTTTTTCTAGTCTTTTACGACTAAAGTAACATAGAACTGCTTTGAAAGGATTTTTACTTTTTCATCAAGTAATTCAGAGCCTTCCAAGTAAAGATTTATCATTGTCCTATATCTTGGACTGTATTTATACATCATGGCTACAGCTATATTAAATTCTACAAATATACATGAAAGGCAGCATAAAAATTATTTTAATAAAAAAAATTATCATTTATGTTGATTTTTCTGGTCTTTTACGACTAAAGTAGCATAGAACTGCTTTAGAAGGATTTTTACTTTCTCACCAAGTAATGCAGAGCTTTCCAAGTAAAGATTTATCATTGACCTATATCTTCGACTGCATTTATACATTATAACTACAGCAAGATTAAATTCTACAAATAGATATGAAAGACAACATAAAGATTATTTTAATAAAAAAATCTTTATCATTTAGCCCAGTTTTGTGAAACGTAGAAAACACTGGCGATATCAGGCATTAAAGAAGTTGTTCAATACACAAGAAAGAAAGAGTCGATTATAAGTCTCTAATTTGTGTGGGTGTTTATGTTTTAGAAATTTTAAACCTTGATCCCTTCAACTATCTTGTTTTCACTAGTGTCGAATCAAATAGCTCCGTCTGTTTTAGAAATGTGTTGTTTTACTGATTGAACTATCGGTCCATATATCGCACGTGACTTTTAAGTATTACGCGCCATTTTTGCATCAAATCATAACGTCTATGAATAACTTAATTTTAGATTATGAATTTAAAACTACGACAATTTGATGAACGAACCACTCTCGGGCACCGTAGTTACATGGTTAAAGTTGAAAAGGATTGTGATATTATTTTATAAGTATATTAAGACTAAAACATCAAACTTTATTTCTTAAGAATTTATTTTCTTATTTCTTTCACCTCTTTTTTTCTTATTACTCTCATAGAAATACTTATAGATATCGATATTTAATTAATTATTTTAATATATTTTAACATTGCTCGTGTTTTGAAAAATAAACTATAAGGCATTATAAATTATTTTAGTTTTAATCGACAATTATTTTAATTATGGTAAAATTTCACCAAAAAATTTTTGAAGGAATTTCAGTATTGTTAGCGACAAGTATTCTCACCATGGCAACGCAGCGTATTTAAACTCTTTGATAGAAGTTATGAAAGCTTTTGAAACAAAAACTTTTATGCATTCTTTAAAGCATAAAATATCTGCATTGTATAAGACGAAGTGTGAGACTTCATTGAATCTCAGATTGCATGTATGGCTGAAAAAGAACACGCAACTGGTTTATCCATTAAACTGGATTCAGACTTATTATATTTTGAGACATTAAGAATTCGTATGTTTTAAGTTTTAATGGTTTGTTTGAACATCGATGTCCTTGAGTTCCTTTCAATTTATTTATCACTTAGTAGATATTCTGAAGATCAGAACCGCATAAAAAATATAGATCATCAAGAGTGGACGAACAGTGAATCACATATTTACATTTCATTTCACATGAATTTTTAAATGAATAATAATTATGATTTTTTAGGATTTATATATCTGTTGATTCATTCATTTTTCGTCCCTTTCTGAATACGCAAGAGATATTTCTTAAAACGCATATAGTTAATGATAAACATTCACACCTTCTAAAAAAACACATTAAATTTAAAATTCTTAGAAGATTTTATTTTAATTTTTGAGATAAAAAGACTGTTTAAAGAGGAAAGACTTAATAATTCTCGAACATCATTATTTAACCACAAAAATTTCCTCTTCTAATACAAAGGGGCGTTGGTTCAAAATGACTTCATAACTTAACAATGTGGACTGTTCACTGGGCGATGCTTATATTTGTAAAAGAAAAATGGATTTCTTCGGAATTTTGTAAGCTAGGGATCAAAATATAAATTTCTATATCTGAAATTATTATGATTTACTATGATATTTATTATTATAATTTATTACGGTACAGGGACTTTCAAGGATCAATCCAGAGTATAGATGTTCACGCTATTCTGATGAATTATCTGGTATATCTTTTAATTTTTAGTATGTTTAAAACCCTCCGAGCGGCGCAAACGTCTTTTTCTGTTTTTCATGTTCAGTTCAAGAGCAGTTAGCTCGTAGTTATATGTATATTTTCTTAAACAACCATGGATAAAGTGTTCTTAAGATTTCAAAGATATAATTAAATACAAAAAAGATTGATTCATTTCCTTTAGAAGCTAAGTTTTCTAACCTGATAGCTAAAAGTTGAAAATAACGGGCACTCAGAGGATTTAAAAAATGGAGTCTAGCAAGCAATGTAACTTATGAATGTGATTCAAAATTGTTACATAAAAAATAATCAGACTGTTATTTTTGTTTTACTTTTTATCAAATGTCTCGCATTACCAGGTTGTATGAAATTTAATTTTCACGTTTGTTTTAAAACGACCCTATTATTATCATTTATTATATCCGTCATTACGTATTAAGCCAACTTCTATAGTTAATTTAATTTTATTTTTTAAATAAAATATTTTCACGTTCGATACAAAACAAAATATTAAGACATTTAGTTCATTTGCAACATAATTTATTCCTTGAAATCTCTTCATTTTTTAAAAATTGTCAATGATTAATCTTACTGAATTTTTAACAATCCTAGTTTAGTCGGCTCAATCATACTTCTTTTTCTTTACCGTTGAAGGGATTTGCTTTGTATTAAGTTACGCAATTTTAATTCTAAATTTTAAAAATAAATTTTTCATACTGACAGGATTTTCGGATTCTTTTTTCTAGGAAAAACGATATTTGGTGTCGAATATATATTGTTCATGAGCTTTCTTTCGACTACAAATTATTGCACAGTTTGTACTTAGAAATAGAATTTCCATGTCCGTATAAAATGTTATTAGTTGAAAGTGGTTTTTATTTCAAGCTTTATTTAAGTTGTTTTTTTATTTGCAAGAATCATTTATTTTTATACAAAAAGAATTTACTGCTGATTTTCAGAATTTTTCAATTTAAGCTAACTTTCTAAGAGAACTTGTAAAAAGTGAAATACAGAATTTTATTCAGTATCACATTTTAATTTATTTGTAAACCTTCGAAATAATTTAACACTATATCAGCAATGGTATGATATGATTCTTGTATTATTTTTGAGAAATCCGATATTAATAATACGACACTCATTTAATGAAACATCTAAATGAAATAATGGAGAATATTTTCTGTAAAAGAAGATAAATATTTATGACAGGAAGATAAAGAATTTAAGAATAATTCATTACTTTCAATGCTTCAGAGATCAATAAGATTCAAATACTACAAGAAGAAGAATTGTAAATTAATTTATTATGTAATTTCGCATATTTTATTCACGTTATTACAAAAATCCTTCGAAACATCCATCAGGAATATTGCAAGAACCATGCGCATGTGGCTAAAGCCAATAGATAGTTCCTCAAAATTTACTGAACATTCTTTAATCAACATAAGTAATTAATTGTTTACAATTATTTACCGTTTTATGATTTCACCAAATGAGATAAATAAGGCACCTTTACTACATTCAAGAATATTTACTCTCTTGAAGGACGTGACGATCATTTAAAAAATTTATGTCACTTTCTACAATCTTTAATGTAGAAAGTGACATGTGTAATGTCGATATGAAAGTATATGCAATGTTACTCAAAATTGAAATAATTATAATGGTCTTATTATTTATAACTATGTTTTCAAAACTGTATAGCTTTACCAATATACTATATTTCCAATTGCATTCGACCTATGAAAATATATACATAAAATTATTCATAAGTCAGAAAGTCAGAACTATTATTTTTCCAGAATTGAAAATCTATAAAATCGAAAGAAAAAAATCATGATTTTTTTTTATAAAAATATCATTAAATTTTTTTGGAACGCTCTTTCTACTATTTCTTTCTTCCTTTCCATTTACTCATGTTTTTATCAGAAACATTAGAAAAGCGACTTTCCTGTAATGTAAAAACTACAGTTTCCCCATTGAACTCTTCCTAAAAATTTCCAGTATTCCATTTTTACCAATAATTTCACAACATACCCCGGATTACATTCCCGAGATTTCGAATTCGATGTTCATAGGCTGCGTTTCATCCACTGACATCCGTTGTCAATGGATACGAAACCCAAGGCAAACCTTACTTAAGATGTAAGGTCACGACGAAAGAAGACAGAGAGGGAGAAAAATAAATGAAAAGATAAAAAAGAAACACCAAATTACAAAGGCCGATGCAAGAAAAAATAATAGTGTTCAAACCGTCTCATTAAAAGCGGAAAATCCAAATTCGATTCATCCGCCTTGTATCAGCGAAGATTGGTTAAGGACAGCTACAACAGCGAGATTAAAACTGGCCCATTGTTTGAAGAGAGAGAGCAGAACAAGAACCTGAGGAGAAAGTCTCGAGTAAAACAAAAACACGTGAGACGAAAAGGAAAATACAAACAGCAGGCGGAGGGATGACCGCCAGGCCGGTCCTCCCTAGCTCACGTGACCCAGAGATCAGCCAGTGCATCGACACCAGACTTGCGGAACCGGCTCTTAAACCAAAGCAGTCTCATCGCTTTATTCATAGCACCTCTCACTCTCTCTCAGTCCATCTGCATCCAACGGTAGCGAGTGGTCGTGTTTCCAGATTACCTCTCCTGCCTGCATCACTAACCCATTTCGGACGATGAAGCCTCTGCTCGCTGCGGTAGTGGCTCTCCTGTTGATGGTGCACTTCGAAACACACGATGCTGCGCCTCAACCACTACCGCTTTTAAACACTACGGACACTGATGATTTGATTGAAACGTCCTCCACAACCGATGTCAACAAAGATAATGAAGACAGACCGAAGTCCACGACGTTGGAGAGTTTGATTGATCGTGTTCCAACTGAAGCTTCATCCGGAAATGCATCTGAAAAGACCGCTGGTGAAGATTCTAAGGAAGTTGTTGACACCACGTTTGGTGGAAGTGATATTGTAGAGAGCAGGTCTGATTCTAATGAACCGTCAGAGAAAATTGCTGATGAAACGACAATTTCTGAGGTTAACAAAGATGATGCAAAATTTGCGACAAGTGGTAATGAAGCTGCGGTTGGATCAACACCAGGAATTTCAACTACTGAAGCTAAAGTTTTTAGTGATGACCCGAAACCTTTGGTAGAAAATAGTGAAGAGATTGTGAAGAATGATGAAATTCCTGAAGTTATAATGGTATCTAGATATGTTCCTCCTCTTGATCCTATGAAACACATGCTTATGATGGCTGAAGTAAGGAAACAACAGGAGCTCAGTGCGAGCACTACTGAAGCGTCATCAACAAACCCACCAACAACTGCTAAATTATCATCAACAAATCCACCAGCAACTACTGAAATATCATCAACAAATCCGTCAGAAACTACTGAAGTATCATCAACAAATCCACCAGCAACTACTGAAGAAATTCCTGTTGCCGAGAAAGTTTTTCCTGAAGAAGTAGAAAAACATGCTGCTGAATCTTTTGATGTAGAAAAAATAGCAGTTTCTACAGTAGATCCTACAACTTCTAGTCCAAATAATCCTACTGTAGTAGTTAAATATGCTGATGACATTATTTCTTCCGAAGCAGATATTATTAGCACCAGCGAATCCTCTCAAACTACTGAAAAGAATAAGGTAACAGAATCATCTTCCACTGCACTTATAACTGAAAGTACTCCAATTGATGTATCTTCTAGCCATACGCTAGATATGAATCACGAAAGTTCAGTTTTGATACACAGCTCCGAATTATTTTCAGGAAAGAATGAGTCTTCTATTGTAGAAAATTCTACGAATCTCAATGAAACCTTCTACAGCGATTCAACTGAACAGGCTCAAACATACTCTCCTACAGAACTAACAGATTTAGTCTCATCAACTGAAACCTATACTACAGATTCTCCTCATTCCTCAACTGATATTAAGAGCGAAGAGTCAATGGAGGAAGCAAGTTTAGTAAGAAGTGATGATGAAATTGATTCAGTGGAAATTTCTGAAGCTGAAGAAAGTTCGTCACTGCCGACGGAGCCAACTGAGATAGCTGATGTTTCAGATGAAAGACAGTCTGAAACATCTTTTAATGAAGCACCATCAACACCAGTTTTTAATTCAGATTCAGAAGTATTAACTACTACTAAACCAGAAGTCGAAACGGAAGTAGTAAATGAAAAATTATTAGCATCTGAAGATGAGGCTGCAAAGAATGTTACTTTAGAGGAATCAGAATTTAAAGAAGAGCCTTCTTCCTTTAATACATCTGAAATTATTGAAGGCGAAAATCTCACCGATTCCCCTGTGGAAATTGCTGAAAGTAGAGATTCTGATTCTTCAAGTTCGGTAGTTGATCTGGAAACAACGACTCAAAATATTTTAACAACACTGAGAGACATAGTGTTTGGCTTTTCCACAGCTACTCCTGAAAAAGATATTGATAGTCCAAAATCTGAATCAACTGATTTGAATTTAACTAGTTCTGAAAGTGAAATCCCTTCTGAACCTGTAATGGATTCAGAAAGTAATGATAATGCTGAAATAAGATCAGAATCTGAACTACCCGTTGACAACCCAACATCCGACATTATGAAAGTAGAATTAGAAGTATCCAGTATCGATAGCATATCTACAGAAGTTCCATCTGCTGTGTTTTCTACAGTTCCAGATGAGGAAACAAAATCAGACTTGAAAGACGATAGCTCTACAACTATCTCCAACGAGGAGGCATTGAAATATTCACCTGAAAAAGAACGAGAATTTTCTAACAACACTGATGAAAAAGATAGTATTTTATTTGAGGACTTCACCGAAACAACTTCTGTTCCAGAAATTTTAAGTACTGTAGAAACTCCTTTAAAATCCGAATTATTAGAATCATCCGATCCTGTTACTGCATCAGAAGTTTCTAGTGATGTACCAACAAAGGACGATTTCAAACCTGAAGAAAACCAAACAGTGAAGTTAGATACAAAGGACCGTTATGTAAGTGGCAACAACTCGGACATGGTCGCTGCAGTGCAGTTCCTGCATTATCATGACAAAGCAAGTTCGGAACAATGCTTCAAGCTGGTAGATGCTCACTGGAAATACGCTACAAACCTCACCGACGACAACAAGAAAAAGCAGGTAAATGTTTTACAATTTCTTTGATCCATTCTATTCTATTGATGTTTCTATGAGTATATAAAATGTTCGAACCATCGTAAAGATTTCATTGATGAAAAAGTGTTTTTAAAAGCATAGATAGGCTTTAAATTGGCTTTTAAATGATTTAAGTGAGAAATCGGTAAATAATTTTTAATGTTCAATTATATATACATAATATTCGTTAAAATCAAATTATTTAGAGTTTGTAATTATGAATAACGTACATTTTTCTAAGATGGAAGTGCCTAATAATAAAACCGGCTAAATTGTAATCGATTGAATTTAATAAAGCAAGCTTCGCAATGAAATATTTTTATGCCCTTTTGTATGTACTATGGTATCATTCTTGCTTTGCATTAAACCAAACACCAGTTTATGTTGATACGTTTTAGAGACTTCACTAATATTCCGCGTTTCTTATATTATAATGAATAACATCTATGTTTTATATGAATATACCTATAGTAATTAATGTACCTTCCTAAATTGCTTATTTCTTTATAGTTTGGTATATTTCAGTTAAAAATCCGCCAAATTCATATAGTGTGTTTATTTTTATATTGACAGTGCTCTCAGCTTTTTGATAATTTTTTTATTTAAAGTCAGTTTATTAACAAGTTAATTGAAATTTACAAAAGAAAAATCTTATTTCTATTAGCACTCTATATGAATTTGGTAGAAAACTCTTAATTAACTGAATTTGGTGGAAATCCTTGACTGGCAACTATGTCCTTTTTGTGGAAGGAAATGAGGTAGCATTCAAATATATAAGATCGATTTCATATTTTCAATTTACTTAAATAGAGTTGTTATTTTCTTCAAAAAATTATTTACTTTGAAAGTAGTAAACTGAAAATGAATTACAATGACGACCAGATCAGTTTAATTTATATTTCATACATTTGACGCTTGGTAAATTATATGCTTTTTTGTGTTAATGAAAAATGATTTTACAAAGCAAACATGATATTGCATGAAAACATGAATTACTCTTAGTATAAAACCGGAAGATCAAACGCCTACGTTTTAAAGAATGGAGGTTAATTTTAAATAACGATTGCTGCGGCTCTCTAAGATAACATGTTTTTGTCTTTTTTCACAGCAGAAAGTATCATTTTCAAATTTAAATCAGTAATGAAAGAAATTGTCATTTTCAGATTTAAATCCGTAATGAAAGA